>ML803030.1:0-22995 GCA_009831015.1 Picea engelmannii
GATCTATTATAGCAAGATTTGCCTCACCTTCTACAAATTTGCTCAGAAGGCCTTTTTCCATTTCCTATGCAGACTTGAAGTCCCTTTTTGCAAATCCCAGAGCTAAAAACAATATGTTTCCACATATACACACCCTACCTATTATACAACATGCGTATATGCAGGTTGCACCACTACAGCCCATGTACATTAGGTTTTGTGCCCAAAATTAAAAAATGGTGTCGGGTTTCCTTGTCACGTCACGAGATCCATGATCCTCGACCTTCCATATACTGTAAATGTTCTGATTCGTCCCTTCAATTCCACTTGAAGGCTATAAATGGGTCAAATCCGAGCTATGGAAAAGAAGAGAAGAATTTAACTTTGAGAGCAAAGTTACTCTCGAGAAAATATTCACTTCATATTGAGTCTGCATCCCTTTATCCTTTTAAGTCTGAACACATTGTTCAGCCCCCAAGATCTTCCCTACATGATTGAGAACCTCATTGTCTCTCTTATATGAGATTTCCTTTGGTGGAGGATTGAAGTGGTGGAGGCTCAGCTGGAAGGGACTTGGTTTCTCAATTCTGAACCGTGCCGACACAGAAGTTTGTAATTCATTCACTTCTGTTGATTACATTTTAATAGAAATACTCTTTTCTCGTTCAATTAATATCTTGCAAATATTTGAATTGTTATTCCATGGGCATTTTTGTTATGAAAGTTGATGGATTATGCTATTGAACGTGATAACATTTTATATTATCACCATATGCTTGCATTTCTTGGTTGTCGAGGACAAGTTGCAGGTGTATTGCTTTGAGTCAAGTGCTCAACGATGGACTTCATCGAACGTCTGGATGGGGTAGGCTCTTTATCTTGTCTTGTTAGCATATTTGTTTATATAGCATACCTGAGATTAGAGTTGATTTTTGTAGTCATTTCCGTCTGTTGTGGTTTACCCCTAGCCATAGAGAGATTTTCCTTGTAACAGGGGAAAATAAAAAGGAAAAGGAAACATAATAAAAAATACCAAAGTAATCATAAATCATTAAGCCTATTTCTATTGGTAGCAATCTTAGAATCATTTTTCATTTTTTTTGAACAAATTCCTCATTGTATGTACAAAATCTCTGAATTTGTTGATCATCCTCAAATACTTGCTAATGTTTTTTATTATCCAGGATAAATGGCCTATTCACTACCTCTATTGAATATTTCAAATTATTAATATTTGGAAATTTAAGCAAGGAAGCCAAACCATCTAGAGAACCAACATGCTTATCATATTTCCTTGCAATACAAACAATAGTGAAAGATATGAATAAGTTTTCTGTCAAATCGCATGTTTGTTTTTTGTACTGCCTTAGTCAGGGATGATTGGTATGACACTATTTTTAACCTAATTCACCACCAATTCAAATATCCATAAAATTTGATATCCTTGATTCCCACTTACATGCAAAGATGAGTGTTTCATATTCAACAAAATTTCCGATACATCAAACTCTAGTTTTTATATGCAAGTGGGATTTTTTGCCCGAAAGATAAGTTCAATAAAATTCCAACCCTTGAACCTTCACAAGAACATTCTCCATCAAAATGATAATTCCAAATATCTCCATGAACATGATGTAATAATTCATTATTATTCAAATCATTGTCTTTGATAGGACTATCACTAACACTAAGAACATAATTTCCCATTTCCATTTTTTAATATAGAGGATAATTAGAAGGATGAGAACGAGCACTTGAAAGTCATCTAGGTTCTTGGTAAAGCCTACAACTCTCACCATAAAATACTGAAATTGCAAGATATGTTAAATCCAATTGGATGCCTCCTCCAAGAACAACTCCCTATTCTCCAAACAACAACATGACATAACTAGGGGAACATCATCTACTACTACATCCATTTTGACAAAAAAAATTTGAGATCTAAACAAACCTTACTATCAGGGATTTAATCAATATAATTGATCCAAATTTGGTTGAGAACAAAATGAAGATAGCAATAAGAAGTGAAATAACACAAAAATATTGCAAAGACCACAATGATATGTTGAAACCCAAACTCTATTAATGAATAAAATAGTGAAAACATTACAATCTACAAAGCAATACAAACTAGCTAAAATGGTGGTAGTTTATCTATGAGGAGAGATGTGTCAACTATACTCATTTGAAAAAATCCCATAATAAGAGGCTAAAACTATATTTTATAAATTCCAACAAAACCCTAAGAGGCAAAAACCCTAATATGCAAGAACACTAACCCTTGCATGAAATTAGGGTTGAGCAAGAAATAAAATGCCAACATGGACAAGTCTAAGTTGTCTAAAAGAAGGGGAGCCTTGTTGAGATCACATTTTTTTTTGTTTTGTTCATTTTAGGTCTTCCTTAGATCTTTGGAAATAAAATTAAAAGACTAAGTCTACTCCTTGGGATCATGTGTATTAGGGGTGAAAAACACATGGAAAAGCCTTGAAAATGCACTAGAAGTTAGGACCCAAAAATTGTTAAAGTTGAGACCAGTTTTTAGATGGCCATGGATGGCCACATGGATTAGTCATACCCCTTTAGGAATAAATGGTCTCCATTGTGCCAAGTTCCTTCGTCAGATGGGGAATCTTCTATTGAATTTGGTTATTGGTGAACCACTTACCCTAGTAGAGAAGTTCCTCGCTTTAAAAACTCAATAAAGTTGTATGTTCTATTAGTGGGTTCACTTCATCTTTGTGTCATTGATCCAATCAATTGTAGGTTTCTCAATGCAATCGGAGTTGATTTATGTAGGGGCCAATTTATTTTCCACTTCCAAGGTGTCCAACATTGGTGGAATATATGGTTGAAGTAGGTCCACACTAAATATCAGGTGTCGGCTAAAGATAGGTGGAATACTCAATTCAAAATCATTCTCACCCACAAAATTGCTTATGGTGTAAGGTCCATATTGAAGTGGCCCGAGCTTCTTGTGGGCGAATATGAGTCACTCTTTATACAAGTACAACCATAGCTTATCACCGACTTGAAACTTATGTGAAACTTGATGATTTTTGTGTCACTACTTGTACTTGGTGTTAGATTTATGAAAAATATCATGAACTTGTCGTTGGATATGTTGGATTTGTTTAACAAATTTGGTTGCTTTTTATACCTTGGTATAAGTATGGGAAGATTCATCTTGTGTAGATGCAATAGGTAAATCCATGTCATTTGTGGCCAATGGTTGGAACCCCAGACACACCTGAAAATTGTTGTGGCCAATAGAAATATGAAGGGATTTGTTGTATTTATGTTGAACATACAGAATGTTTTCATCCCATGTACATGGATGCCTAGATTTGTACAACTTATTAATACACAAAAGCAACACCTCTCTCAAATCTAGTTGGGACTGTGGATAATAATAATTCAGGTATATTAATAAACGTGAAGTGGGGATATGGTATAACCTCCATTAACAATTTTGTAAGGTACCAGGTCTATTATCTTAGTAGAAGAGAGAAATAATGCAGAGAATAACATTGTAATAGCAACAAAATAAGGAAATACTGCAGAGATAACAACAGAACAACAAATTATATGGAACCACAACACCATAATTATACCTTTATTGACATGAAACAATGTTCACTTGCCTCTTCGAGGGGGAAACCTCCAACAAAGAAGAGCTCTATTACAATAATTCTTCAAGACAAAACTTCTCATACCCTCTACTCCTATTTGTACTAAATCTATCTATCCAATTTTTTTTTTAGAGGAAGATCCTTCTAGAAGCAGAAGCCCCTATTAGGTCTTCTTACATTTGACGTATTCTTCCTTATTGCTAGGCCTTATTAATATTGGCCTTTATTACATGGAAATATATTATTCTACCTACATGAGGGGATAGGGAGGTTAGGTCCCTAACATTTCCTCTCCCTTAAAAACAACGTTTTATTCAAGGCTTGAGATGAGGAAATTACTACAGAATGGTAGCTGGTTCCCAAGTGGCATCTGCTGGAGTTGTATCTTTCCACTGGACTAAAACTTCCTTGATGGTACGTTGACGTAGATGACACTCACGCTGGTCCAAAAATGCTTGTGGTTGCAACTGTATGGAGCCTTCTTCATCCAACTCGGGTTGGCTGGTTTGATTTTGGAACTTAGTTCCAATCACCTTCTTTAAGCAAGAGACATGAAAAACATGATGGATCTTAGAATGATTGTGCAAAGCTAACTGATAGGCCACCTATCCGACACACTTGAGAATAGTATAAGGACCATAAAAATTGGGCATCGGTTTCTGACAATGGTCAGTCTTGAGTGAATTTTGCTTATAAAGTTGCAGTCAAAGAAACACCTGATCTCCTTTAGCAAATTGACATTCAGAGAGACCTTGATCTTCCTGTTGCTTCATGTGATTCTGAGCCATGAAAAAATTATCTTTGAGGGTGTAGAGAATAGCCTCTCGAACTGTAAGCGTCTGGTCAACCTCCTGAACCTTTGAGACACCTGAAAGGTATGAGAGAACTGAAGGTGCTTGTTGTCCATATATTGCTTCAAAAGGAGTCATGCGGGTAGATGTATGGTAAGAAGTTTTGTACCACCATTCAGTGAGTGGTAACCATTGAGTCCACTGATTTTTCCTTTCATATGCAAAACACCTCAAATATGTTTCGAAACACTTGTTGACAACTTCAGTTTGACCATCAGTCTGGGGATGATAAGCTATGTTGAGATGCAATTGGGTGCCTTGTAGCATGAATAGTTCTTTCCAATTTTTTTTGGTGAAAGTAGGATCTTGATCATAAACAATAGAATGAGGCATGCCATGAAGCCTAAAGACTTGATCGAGGAAAATTTGAGCCATAGTGGAGGTGGTAAATGGCTGTTGAAGAGCACATAAATGAGCATACTTGGAAAGATGATCAATGACCACCATGATGACCGACTTATTGCCCGATTTAGGTAATCCCATAATAAAATCCATAGAGATATCCCTCCAAATAGCAGGTGGAATCGAAAGTGGTTGTAGTGTGCTAGGAGCTTTGATGGTTTCACCCTTGTTGCATTGACAAACATCACATTCTGTCACAAGATTGAGAACGTCATGTTTCATACCATCCGAGAAAAAATAACGTTTGACCTAGTCATAGATTTTGGTAAACCCTGAGTGCCCAATTGTGGGTGTAGCATGAAGCTCAGAAAGTACCATGGATTTAAGTTGTGACTGTTTACTTAAATACAAATGACCTTTGTAGCGAAGCTCATAATTATGACAAGAGTGCCCGAGGGACACTAGAGAATTGGTCTGCAATTATTGGATTAGATGCAAAATTATGAGATCTTGTAACCATTCCCGACGAATAGCTTGGAGCCAATCTGGTACAATGAAGGAGAGGGAAAAAAAGGACCCTTCATCTTCATATTTTCTTGAAAGTGCATCAAAAACCACATTGTCTTCGCCTTTCTTATAAATGATCTCATAATCATATCCAAAGAGCTTAGTCACCCATTTTTGTTGCTTTGGGGAGGAAGGGTGTTGTTCTAGAAAATGCTTGAGGCTTTGATGATTTGTCTTAATTTGTAAGTGCCACCCCAATAGATAAGGGTGCCAGAGATCCATTGCATGCATAATAGCCAACATTTCCTTTTCATAGATTGATTGGCCCAAATGTCACTCTAACAATTGTTTGCTGGTAAAGGCCAAAGTCCGACCATCTTTCATAAGGACTGCTCCAATTCCTCTCCCAGAAGCATCACAGTCCAGGACAAAGGTCTTTGTGAAATCAGGAAGGGCTAGGAGTAGAGTGGTGCACATGGTCACCTTCAAGGCTTGATTAGCTGCAGGAGTCCAAGTGAAAGAATTATTTTTAAGGAGTGCAATGAGAGGTGCCACAATATTTTCATAATTCTTAACAAACTTGCGATAATATCCTCTTAAACCCAGAAATCCACGCAAGCTTTTGAGAGTCTTTGGGCTAGGCCAATCCTGCATAGATTCAATCTTCTTATGATCCACCCTGACACCTCACTTGCCAACAATATGACCCAAGTACTCGATTTTCGAGGCTCCACAAGAACATTTAGATTGTTTGAGGAAAAGTTGGTGCTGAGAGAGTAGATGTAGAACTCGATCCACATGAGAAAATGGGTTGTCCAGGTTTTACTATAGATGAGGATATCATCAAAAAAAACTAAGACAAAATGATGGATAAAAGGACGGAAGACATGATTCATTACACAAGCCAAAGGGCATGACCAAAAACTCATAGTGGCCCTCATGAGTTTGAAATGTAGTCTTTAGAATGTCTACCTCATTCATACGTATTTGGTGGTAGCTAGAACGAAGATCAAGTTTAGTAAAGAACTGGCCACCACTCAATTCATCCAAGAGGTCATCAATGTCAAGAATGAAAAATTTGTCTTTGATGGTGAGTTTTTTGAGGGCATGGAAGTCATGACACATGGACCAAGATCCTTCTTTCTTAAGGACCATGACCATAAGATAAGAGTAGGGGTTTGTACTAGAACAGATAACACCTGCGGTGAGCAATTATTGAACGATTTTCTCAATTTCATTTTTCTAGGAAAAGGGATGACGATATGGACGAAAATTAGGAGGAAGGCTTCCAGGGACAAGGGGAATGGAATGATCATGAACACCATGGGAAGGAGGAAGTCCTAGGGGAGTGGAAAAAATATCTTAATGTTTAGAGAGGATGGATTGGAGGTTCTACATCACAGAGGGTGTCTCAGTGGCATGAATGGCATGGAGTTGTGAAATAATTCTAGAATGACTTTTTTGAGGAGATTTTCCATATGATGGGAACTGATGATCTTCGGGGAATTGACGGTGATGCCTCATAACTTATATTGTTGGCCCTTCTGGTTGAATTTCATGGTTAATTCCTTAAAATCCATGAGAATGGGACCCAAAGTCCTTATCTATTCGACACCCAAAACAATGTCACAACCACCCATGTTGATAGCAAACATATGAGATTTCATGTGGTACTGACCAAGTTGGAGACACAAATTTTCACAATGCCCCCAACATTTCATGGACCCACCATTGGTAATCATGATTTGAAAATTATTGACCGCATGGATATAACAATTAGTTTCTTGGGTAATGTGACGATGAATAAAATTATGGGTGCTTCCACTATCAACAAGGATGATGACCTTCCAATTCTTAATGTAACCAATTAGCTTGAAGGTTTGGGGAGCAGAGATTCTAGTGAGAGCATTTAGGGAAATGACTGATTCAACTTCGGGAGGGTCGGAGGGTGGGGTGTTGTCAGTGGATTCAGGTGACTTGGCTATAAAGGGGGCCTCGACATCGTCTTCTGAAATATCCTCGGAGATGGCCATAAAAATATTTTGTTCCTTACACTTGTGCCCAAGAAAATATTTGTCATCACAATTATAACAAAGGCCCTTGAGTTGGCATTCAACCGTTTATGCCCTGGTCAATTTCTGGATCTTTAGTGGAGTGGAAGGAGGAGTGGGAGTGACTAGTTTAGGGCAAAGAATAAATAAGGGTTTTATAGTTTGAGAAGAGACAACCTGTTGTTCTTCCTTATCTCTTTTAGTAGCTTCCACCAAAATCAAAGGCTGGGCCATGAGGACATGGGAACGAATATCATCCTTGAGGCCACTGATAAAACATTATTGGAAAAAATCATCAGACATGCCCTCTATACGGAAAGCCAATCGCTCAAAAGAAATTATAAAATCTTCCACTATGCCAGATTGTTTCAACTTTTTCAAATGACCTAAATGATTGTTGTCAGTGTCAAAGTGTTCATAAAGTTGTGCCACAAATTGTGTCCAAGCCACATACCCTTGGTGGGATTTTCTTTTCCATTGCTACCATCCCCACCATTGCCAACATTTTTTTATCTAGATGGACAATACCATACCAGAGTTTGGCCAACTCATCTATAATTCCATACAAAGAGAAATAATGTTCCATTTGAGTTACCCAACCAGTGGGATCCAAGCCATCAAATTTGTTCACATCCACACGTGGAAGGCGTAGGTCACACTGAAAGTGATGGGGCTAAAAATTCTAGGAATTAGAGGAAGTTTTATCTTAGGAGTGCAAAGGTGGGTAAGAGGAGGGAAGATCTATAGGGATATTCAACTTGAAGAAAATCATGTTAGTGAAGGATGCAAGCTGGTTTGCGAAGTCCTATTTGATGGTTTCCATTTTTTCATCTATGGAGGAATGCATGTTTTTATTGATGGTGGCAATATTGGCACTGAGCTGCCTCACTTCCTGTTAGGTCTCTGTGAAAGTAGAGGACAAGGAATTGAAGCGGGCTTCCAAGTCTTGGCTACGGGTGTGGGCCATGATGAAGAGGGAAAACTAAAAGGGACAGGTGGGTCCACACAAAAAATGGGTTATGGGTAAAGGATATCATGACGATCAAGGTAACAAGTGGAATCCAATGGGGTAAGGCCTAAATAAGTGTGTCAAAAGCAGGTCAGGTCCACGAGAATTTTTTTTTGGATGAAAAATGATAGGTATGATTGTGATAAGGGAGAAGAGAGGAATCCAACGAGATAGGGCCCAAATAATGGTGCCAACATGATCCAGGATTATTTTTTTTACTCATGTAGAGTTATACTCCGAGTTGAAGAATATTGCAATGTTGAAATGCCTAAATTCTTAATAGGAAGAAATATGTAGTAATTTCGCAACCAGAATGTAGGAGGCACGTTTGCATGGCAATAGGTCTTGTCTGTTGTGTTTATGTTTCCTTCTTGAGGGTTAGGGTATTTAGGGGTTCTACAAACAAGGGATTCCCCTTTGCTATAACTCTCTGATATACGTGCGGGGTCCAAGAATAGTACTGGTCCCAATATCTCAGGGCACCAATTAAGGAGGCTAGATCGTTCCCTTAGTCGTACTACCTGATGATCTAGTTGGCTATTGTTGGCCACCCACCTATTCCAACTGGCTCCTCTTGTCCATTTTTAGTTCAACATGTTCTTTTGTACTTCTTTGTAATTGTGGGTTCTACACTTCTAGGGATTTCTGAAGACCTACACATCTTCCAAGTGGATATTGGTGGCCTCTCACCTAATCCAAAAGACATTTCCAAACGGCTATCACGTGCCTAAAACAAAGGTCGTATTCAAAAGTTACGACCCTGAGAAGTTGATGTACCAACTTACCCATAGGGTCCCACGTGAGTTTTGACGTTTCACCTCCTAGGGTTAGGTTTTTGGATGTCTAGGGTTTTGGAATTCATGAGTAATATCAAAAAGGCCTCTAGAGCCTCATTGTAATTCATTATGTTTGGATGGATGCGCGTAGAAGCCACATCTCTTTTCATAGATGGCTACCACCATTCAAGCAAGTGTTTCAGTTCTGCAATTTTACAGTTTCATCCTATTTCATTATTCAATAGAAGATATTGTTCACTGGATATCTGTGTTATTCTTCATATCTCCGTGTTTATTGTATTTAGTATGTTAATCAGTTTGCTTCGCTCCTAAATATGGATTAATGGTATCAAAGCAGTCTGCTCTTCATTTTTTTTTCTTCGTGCATGTCCCCAACAAGATTTGGGTACAAGAAGTTGGGACTTGAACCTATCGAGCCATTGAAAGATCGGTCATGTTGAGCCCAAGAACAACCCATGGGGGACAAAAAGAAAGATGATGGAGCAGGAGATCCTATTAAAATGTTGCTCGAGGAAGCCCTCGTGCGACAAAGGAACAGAATGATGGACAACTTCATGCAAATTCTTCGACGACTGCCCATAGGAGAAGCATCTTCATCAACTGACCATGCAACCCCCTTCAAGGTACAGTTAAATTTTGATATTCCATTATTTGAAGGATTGATAGATGTGGATGTTGTAGATAAATGGTTGAATCTTCTTGAAGGGTATTTTTCGGTCCACAATTTTTATGATAGGGAAAATATCACTTTTTCACTCCTCAAGGTCGTTCCCCATGTTAAAGATTGGTGGGATACTTACTCTGAGCAAAGGGCCGTAGAGGAATCTACAATATTTGTGGTGGCCCCTACATGGGATTCCTTCCGAGACGCCATTAAAGAACAATACTACCCTGTTGGAAGCTACGAGGACTAGTACACTAAATGGACCACCCTACGTCAAGAAAGGGACCAGACAATACTAGATTTCACCAATATTTTCCAAATTGGGTCTCAAAGACTCTGAGCGTCATCTGGTGCTCAAATATCGTGGTTGTTTGCATAGATACATTCAAACATAAATGGAGTTTCTGGACATCACCTCATTGGGCATGGATTATAGATATGCTATCAAAATTGAGCATAAATTTAAGTAGAAAGGGCGAGAGTTTGGATCTGCAAACCCCTCACAGCTGAAGCAGGGCAAAGGTGGCCCCAACCCACATAGAAAGGGACCAAATCATGATGTTCGCCCTTAGGAAAATTAGTCCAAGCTGCAACACAAGAAGGGAAATGAGAAGACGAAGAAGGACACAGGAAAATGGTGTGAGTACCATAAAATCCCTTAGCACAACACCGAAGAATGTTGCTCCAAGCAGTCACTCATGGCCGAACTGAAGGATTTCGAGTAAAAGGACGATTCTAATTCTAAATCAAATCCTGAAGGAGGGAAGCATATTATCAATTTTGAACTCAGTGCCACTATAGCTACCACCAAAGTATGGCCAAGAGAACCAGCAGAACCAGAGGAAGGGGATCACCTCTTTCACTAGAAGATGTGGGTAAAGGGGGCTCCGCTTCATTTTATTGTCGATAGAGGTAGTTAGAAGAACCTAATTTTAGCAGAGGTTGTCAAGCGATTGTACCTACCAACGACAATGCACCCACAACCCTACACGATCAGCTGGCTTCGCTAAGGAAGAGATCTATGTGTCAGCCAAGAGTGTTGTCTGCCCTACGACATCAAGCCTTTCAAAGATGAGGTACTCTATGATATTGCTCCCCTTGAAGTTTGTGATGTTCTTTTAGGACAACCATATTTGTGGAAGCATCATGTTGTGTATGAGTCTAGACCCCACAGTGTTATTATTACTTTGGGTAGACAATTTTACAGGATACTAGAGGTAGCGCCGCCTACTGCTATTTCCTTAATCTCTACTAAGAAATGCAGTAAGGTCATTTCACAGACCGAGAAGTTTGTATTCTTTATGATCCATGCTCACAGTAAACAAAAGGTCGTTGCCACATCCATGGCCTCTACACAGAGCCTCTCTTTGTAGCAGAAGAAAGTGGATGGGATTGTGGTAGAATACAGAGACATATTCTGCTCACTTACAAGGGTACCAACACACTGCCAAGTCAAGCATCCAATTGATCTGACCCTCGTCACACCTCTACCTAATGGACCAGTCTATCATCACTTGCTGATGGAAAATGACGAAATCAGGCATCAGATACAAGAGCTTCTTCAAAAGGGGCACATTAGACCCATCTCCTCCCCTTGCGAAAGCCTGATTGTATTGGTGCAGAAGAAGGATGAGACTTGGCAACTCTGAATTGATTACAAAGCCTTAAACAAAATCATAGTCAGGAACCGATACCCCATTCCCTAGATTGATGACCTTCTTTACCAACTCAAGGGGGAAAATTTCTTCAGCAAGATTGACCTAAATTCTGGCTACCACCAGGTTCCCATCGAACCAACTGATGTATGCAAGACAAACTTCAAGTCTAAAGAATGTCTCTTAAAATGGCTAGTCACGCCCTTTGGATTAAAAAATGCACCAACCAATTTCATGAGGTTGATGGATGATGTATTGAGACCCTTCACCAACTCCTTTGTGGTGGTATATTTGGATGACATCCTCATCTTCAACAGAACGTGGGAGGAGCACATGCAACATATTCAGTAGGTTTTGAGCACTCTACGATAGCACAAGCTCTATGCCAACTTGGAAAAATGGTCTTTTGGCATGAACATGGTCCAATAGTTTGGCTACATTGTTGATGAGCATGGGGTACATGTTTATCTAGCTAAGATCCAAGTCATTCATGACTGACCAACCCCGACCACACTGACCGATCTTCAAATCTTCTTGGGACTAGCCAACTTCTACCGATGATTCATGTTGGGATTCTCCCATATTGCATGGGCCCTCAGCGAGGTGACCAACGGTGGTGGCGGGGCCAATTTTGTGTGAGGGAAGGAACAACAACAAGCATTCGATGATCTGAGGCATCGCTTGTGCTCAGTGTTGAGCACTCAACACACCCTAAAAAGTCTATGTTCATTTTTTTTTTTACTTTTTGGGTACCACTTGATCCTTTGCACGGACTATTTCAACTTCAGTACGAAAATTTCTGCCTTTGTTTATCATTTTGTGTTTTCATGTTGAGTCGTTTAAAGTCTGCTTGAACATGTGAAAATCATCTTAACTTTAAAAGGGACTAACATTTACTTAAGAAATCGACAGTCTAAAGTTTTCCCAACATGCTTAGAAAATTCGACATCGGGAAAGATTAAAAGTGACGAAAATCGCTTGAGAGATCCAAAACAGCCGAGCACCGAATTTCACCGACTCCGGCAGAAGGAGGTCTCTCATCTCTATGAATAAGCTTCACTAAAGATATCGCCAAAGACTGACCTGTTCGACATCGAAAGAAGATTAAAAGAATAAGCATCATGCAAAGTAAAGGTGATATCACCGACCGTTGACTTCCGAAATATTTTTGGCATCGGGACTTTACGAAGATGATAACCAACGAAGAAAACTATGTGTTAATCCTCGATGCCATCTCGGCATCAACAGTCACAGTGTCTAGCTCTTTTAGCACATTCAACGTAAACGAAGCCCCAAGTGCAATCCTTACCCACAATCCGAGTTCTAGATTTTATTTTTAATAAACCCCAGGTCAGTAATGCCACATCAGCATCAATCAACATCGGAAGTTTCTAAAGGAAAATATCAACGAACTAACAAAGCAGCTCAGAAGAAAAATAATTATAAAATCACATAATTTACAAGAATCTTAGATAAAAAACACGGTAGATTTACATACAAAGAAGGAACATGATACATTCAACTGCAAAAGATTTTCGAAATTTCATATATTAAGGTTCCTGCCAAGCTCAGGTTACATAAAAATAAACATCACCGACGCCTTGACTAACCGACCTAGTTATAGTGAGAACGTGAAAAACCTCACAATGAACAGAGAAAACTATCAAACATCACTTCGGAGAATGTAAAGCAAGAGTCCGCCCATCATGTATCTCCTGCACATAGACCTTCTCCCAGACTACTCTTAGCGCCTTGCAGTGTTTTCATTTTTTCCTTCCCCGTCATCCTCTGCGCGTTGCACAGCTGCACAATCATATCTTGTGCTTCCCGAAGCTATCTCTTGAGCCAATTTGTGCTTCCTTCGCGACCCTGCGATGTCGATACCTCTTGGTTCTTCACCACCAACTGTCTCCACAATTCTCTATTTTCTTGATAAAGTTCGACTATGGTGAGTTGGGTCCGCTCTAGCTGCTGGGTGGGACTTCTAATGAGAGAACCCGATGTCTTTACCCTTCCCATTCGTCTCCCTCTTCCTCGACTGGTAGTCCCGATAGGCTCTGATGAGGTAGTGTGCATATAAACTCCTCAGCGACCGAGTGTGCACTCAGCTCAGTTAGGAGGTGGCCTTCTCCTCCTAGTTCCTATTTTTTTCTAGGCCTTCCCCTCCTCTGTGGTGTCTTCTTTTGAGAGGGCACGACCTCCAACATATGTCCTTCAGACGTATTTTTCCCCACTCCCACCTCCACTTGAGACGCTGACACCGTTTTCGAGCAAAGGTAGGTACCTCCTATTGAAGCTTCAGGGACACTTGATGCCAATAAAAAAGAGTCCCAAGTACATTGGGGATCGGACCTGGCACTCTGGCTACCTCGCAAACCCCATCCTTGGTTTAAAGGGGATCCCATAGTGTGACAACATATTGGCTTAGATGTCTGTGGATGAATAAAAGACTATGACACAGAGTTTTTCTAGAATTGGACTCGCAAGACCAGTGCTACCAATGTATAAACCCAACTGATGCATAGAATCCTCACATAACCTCTAGAATTTATAGTAGAATGAGGAAGCAAAACAAAACATGCCAAAGAACACTCACACCTCCCAACAGGATGTCTTGAAGATTTAACGCATCATAACTGCTCGACGGATGCAATCTAGAACGCATGAAACATTGCCGATCGGAGTTGTAGGGAATATGTGGTACAATCATTCCAATATCTTTAAAAATCCCTAACTTCCATTATTAAAGAATAATAGTCGACACACTTGGTGATACGCCTTATGGGGAAACAACTTGCCTCAACTTGAGGCATTTAACGACTTCCTTATTATGATGTCCGACATTTTGGGAGCGTACGTGCACTTTTGATACATGTTCAACTCTAGCATCCTTTCCCAACCCCAAGGGTCAATCGACCATTGTGATGGATTCGACGCTCGTATCTTCCATACCTGATTTTTCACGCTGTGGCGTGTGGACGTAACTCATTTAAATTGACGAGGAGCGACGGTGTGGACAAGGACATTATAGGTCATTCAAAAGGGCGACTGGGATCACATAAGTATTAAACGATCGAGACTAATGAGGTCTGCAGGTACGCATCGATCTATTATGTTCTTGTTTACATCCTACTATGCATTGCCTGATAAGTGATTTATAAACTACCTCAATCCCGATTGCAGGAAAGATCCTCCCGACTACCGAACAAAGTTTGCTCCGTAACCTCACCGAGGGGCATAAAAGAAACATCGAAGCAAAATCAATAGAGCAATGAAGGATATCAGACTCCCTGAGTTCGACACCCCCGACAACTTCATCGACCTGAGCGACGTAGTCAAGTCGCATGCCAAGCAAGATTCACTATGGACCGAAGAGCTCACAAAGATGACCGACGCGAGACCAGGGAAAGTGCAACGATTTGCAAAGCATCCAATCAGGGCCCAAACCTTGCTACAACAGTTGAACTACAGTCTAGTAAAGTACCGGGCGCATGTGATGGACATGAGGGGAATACATGCGGCTCCGATGGAACAACACAAATTTCCATGGGCCCAAACTTGTGAAGAACTGCTTATTAGTTGGTCTGAGTATGAGAGAAGTCACCCTTTTCAAGAGATATTTTGGGTTGGCTGTTAAAAAAACTGTTAGAAGATGACGCCACGTGGTGATTTTTGTTTTTCTTAAACTGCACTTAGCCGTTATTTTCAGTTGAACTTTAGATAATAAATAAAGACATCGACCAACTAGTCAAGGGTCGTTGGTTGTTGTAAGAACTCTTTCTTTTGGTTGTTAAGAATTATTTTGAAGCTGCTATGAATTGAGAAGTCCTTTTGGACTAGAGACAACTTATTTTCATCAAATGCATGTGATTGGGCATGGAGAAGAACTATTTCCTATCTCGTTTCATGAATGATGTTGTAATGAGTAAGAGATATTTAAACTATTTTCAAGTTATCTGGTACAATATCTTGTTGTTCTTTACTTTAAATGATGAAGATGAATCATTGTGTTAATATGTGATGAATTATTATGGTAGATGGATTATTTTGCTCGCCATTATCTCATTTGCATATGTGCTTTCTTTCTGATAATTAGTTTCTCAAACAGTAATTGGATGCTCACATGGTTAATGTATTAGTACCAGGCCTGTGGTATAAAATTGTCGTCTGCATGCTTGAGCAGCGGGTTATCCCAAGCTCGACCTCTTCCCCAGTAGTTTAAAACTTAATATTATTCGTTGTCAAGTTGGTTTATATTGGCTTGCATCTCTCATACTGTTCCTATTCAAGATAAAATACAGAAGAGAATAATCTTAACTGAAGGAAGAGCCTTCACAAGAAAACACAAAGCCCATCGATAATTTGGCTAGATCACAAGATCTAGAGAACCATTCCATTGTTAAACGCTGCAGAGTCTAATTGGGCCTCGGTGGCGATTTTGGTTCCTACTGTTGAATCAAGGGATTTAAGACCCATCAACATAATTGGCACTAGAAGGAGGACTGAGAATGAATGGTTGAATATATATTTTATATAGTTTTTCAAACAGTGTACAGATTCATAATAGCCCACATGCATGGCTAGTCATTCACAAGACAACCCACACACGCTGAGTACTTTTGAAACGAGTAACTCACCCCAGCTCGAGGAAGAACCATTATTTCCTGAAATACCTTACGCTCTTCCTCACAAGGAATTAAATTAGTTTAGAAGACTCACAAGAGCCTACGCCCGACAGATCGGTGCATTGCTCTTAGCTCTGATACTTCTTTGAAGAAAACAAATAAGCAGACCAATGGTCAATACTCCCAATGAATTTTTTGTACACATGGTAGAAGACTTAATAGACTTCTCGATCACTGAAATTGAACACCTTCTAAAACTTATCACTGAGATGCCAGTCGACGACATCTCTGAGCCAGGCGATTTTTTGGAAGAAGAAGAGTTCAACTCGGATTCCGAGGATATGGAAGGTAATAACAACCATGAGGAGGAAAGGGAAAACCTACCTCAGAAAAACAAACCCTGGTTGGTCGGAGACGTCGTGACCATCCTTGGGTGAGTACATAATCTTCCCTGACACCTGGAGAAGCTACTTCCTAAATTCGACCTTGAGATTTTAGGTCTACCTAAAGATCATATCAAGAATTTCATACTTGCAATTAGACTTATGAACATCCAACATGAAGATGTAGTCTACAGGCTTTTCCCCTACACGTTTGAAAATTCAGCTTCCACGTGATATTTTAATTTGCCAGTAGGATCTATAACTAGCTGGACCAAGTTCCAGAAAGACTTTTTAGATAAATTTGTAGAGGAAACTACTACGAGAGATTTGATGGCTGAGTTATTCATAGCCACCATGAGTTCGAAAGAAAGATTCAAAGATTTCAATTAAATATTCACGACCATCTTAAACAAGTTTTGGCCTGAAGCGAAACCGACCCAGGAATTGCAAATCGAGGTTTATGCTAATGTGGTCCCAGATTCTATTTCTATGTTTGTAAAAAGAGTCGCCAAGCAAACCCTGGCTGAAAATTTTGAAGAAGCCAAAACGATAGAATTCCATATGAAAGGGTGTAAAGAGGGCTAAGTCTCTCTAGTTAAGAAAGAAGCTCAGCCTCCTCCTAGGAGATGACTCCTTTTGACTAGACTGTTAGGGAAACAAACTGAACAAACCCCTGACAAGGGTAATCGAGACATAGAATATCTACAATGCATGGTTAGGAAATTATCAAACGAGATCATAGATATGAAGAGAAGTGCAGGGGAGGGAAGCCAAGGCCAAAGGCCCTATAAGCCTTTCTTCAAAAGAAATCCACTGTTCAAGGAAATTGAACCTCCCTCAGCTAACTTAAATATTGATCTAGGGAATGTTGCCTCTGATTCTTTCTGTACTTCTCCAAAAGAAACTGCCCCTAATGGGTGCATGCTATGAATTTGATGGCCAATCGGTTTCTAGACGAAGTCTCCCTGACTGAATAGCCAAGCAGTTCAATTATGAATATTGTTGACCAGGAAGAGATTGGTCCACCACAAGATACAACCATGATCATATGGGACCCCGACCTGATCACACCTTCTGACAACCTGTTTGAGTCTCAGGAGCAACCCGCGGAAGTCTCGGTGGTACAAACATGCAATAAAGGTCCACCTGGCTCGAAATATACCACTGCCACCCAGACCTCGAAGAATAAGGCAACCCCCGATCACCCAAAAATGCCTTTCGCTTTTGGTAAAAAACCTATAAGCATCCATACTCGAGAATCGACCAAATTGGATTACAATGTGGTCAAAGATTTGAAGAAGTTAAAGGCTAATATTTTAGTTATGGACATATGGAGGATTCCTCGGCAGAAGGATTTTCTGTTACAAGCTCTAAACTAAGTAGAAAACTGGACGATGGACAATGATCAGGAAAGAAATCTATCTCCCATAGATCTGGTGAGAAAACCAACTGTGAACACCTGCTCAGAAGATATAAAGGAAAAACCTTTTGTCCCACCGTCCCTCTTAACATTTGAAGTCTTCAATAGAAACCTTCACAATTGTTTGGTAGATTCTGGAGCGTCTTCCAATGTTATTCCCTTGTTTGCTTGCAAAAAATTAAATGGCGTTCCTCTCAAGAGTGATAAACATGTCATACAACTAGACAGAACCTAGGTCAAGGTCATGGGAGAACTCAAAGATGTAATGATCAGGATAGCGACACATCCCAAGTTTGTGCAAGTGATTGACATCATTATAGTAGATATTCTAGAGGCCTATGGGTTATTACTAAGTTGATATTGGTATGAAAAGCTAAATGGATACTTCAGTATAGATTGGGCACACCTTTGGCTACCACTGAAGGGATACAAGAACATGATCAAAATCGATAGAGAGAGATATCTGAAACATACGGTCACTGATCTAGAAACCCTGAACGAACCCTCATCCATATATTTCCCTGTGTTGGGCAATTATTCCTACGATTCCCACTTCGAAAACTTTTCTCCTCTCTTTTCCAATGTCCCTCTCACTCAAAACTCTGAAATGGTTTTTCAAGAGAAGTCACTGATACCGACAGGAGACACCCTCTTCTATCAAGACCCTGCGTTAGAGACTACAAAACAAAAGATAGGAGAGAAAGAAATTAATAAGGAAAAAGAAAAGGGCGATTGTCGTTCACAAATTTGGACTTTATATTTTGATGGATCTAAATCACAAGAAGGGTTAGGAGCATGATGCATCCTCATTGATCCTAAAGGTAAACGTCATTTCCTGTCCTGTAGGCTAGAATTTCAATGTACAAACAACACTGTGTTGGCAGCCAATTCACTTTTTCTGTTGTCTTATAAGCTGCCTACACCAATGTTTTGCAAACATCATTTTTTTTGTCGCAATTTTCTAATAAAAAACATTTTCATTTTTTGCGACATCTGCACATTTGTCTTCGTTAAGTTTTCACGACTGTAAGCGTGAAAACTTCTACTTTCGAAGTCACATTTCGATCATCATTTGAACTGTCGATATCTCTTTTTTCATTATGCCTATTTCTCTTACCTTTTGTTGATCACTATACGACTGGCAAGGTCCTTTGATCAGTTCTCATACTTCGATTGATTGTATAACTTGGTTTTCTTGAGTTTGTAAGGCATTTAGCATTTGGATTTGCACTTTATATGACTTGCCTGATCATTGATTCTATGAAAATGCATAGGGGTTATGATTAATTTTTTATATATATATGATATGATCCTTATGTTAATCTTTTCATAACTTTTGGCTTGTCGACTATATGAATATCGTTTGGCACCTTGGTTAAACTTTTGATTATATGAATTGATACATTGGCGCATGGTTGATTTTTGGTCTTGATTTATAAGTCGGGTGTTTAAACATTATGGCATAACGTTTGCACGCTTACACATTTGATTTCATTAGTTGGGCACATGATTCGATGGTTGAATTACTATTATGGATTGGATAGCTATGTAAATCGACGGTTGTACTTGGATAATCAATATTTTGCATGGCAGAATCCACCACCTTCGCATGCTCACATTTATGCTTAACCCTTTTGCTCGTTCGTTGCTGTTAGCTCGGGTAGCTCGGCTCCTGTGTGTGTTGGTGAATCCAAACCCTTCCCTTACCATGTGTTCGGCTCCATGGCACCAGTCGTGCGAGTTGAGCCCAATGGAAATCAAGACCTGTTAATATTTGACAATGCCCGCCAAGATTTGGAAGACAATGGATGGCTTACCTTCGTGAAACGATTTGAGGGTTTTAACCTTTGTGTAGCACGATAGTTTTCCATGACCTTCGATGGCTGTCGAGCCAAGGTGGGCGATATACAGTTAGAGATCGATGAACAATTTATCAGCTCAGCTACGGGATTACCTACTTCGGGACAGCGTTGGTTTAAGAATTGCAAGGTCGAGGAAGTGCCGTGGACATTGCTGTTTCAATCGTGCAAAGTCACCTCTTGTGACAGAGGTATGCCCGTATCTATGCTCAAACCACGATGACATGATTTATTAATGCTAGTCAAGCAGTTCGTGACCTGTGAAGGTCGATACAGACTTGTGTTCCTTTACCACCTGCATCTGCTGATGATTTTTATAGGATATCATCTAAACATGCATTTCTACTTTCATCGTAGCCTGTATAAGATGTCGAAAAGATATAAAAGGCACAAGGCCGACAACAGCCTGTTCCACCATGGGCTTATTAAGCTCATCGTTGTTTATCATTTGAATTTGCATGGTGATAGTTGGAGGGCTTTCATCGCCCGTAATGGCTTTGAAGACACCGACCCTGTACAGGTTGATAAACCTGTGGTAATTGAAACCAAACCCGAACCGTCTGTACCCTTACATCTCCTACTGCCTAAACCCTCGGCTGGCCCTCCTATTGACTTAACCGACACTGTAACTAAGAGTGCAGAGGCCATTAAAAAGCCTATGAGCAAAAATCCCAAGGAAAACCTTATTGCAAATGCCAAAGGGAAAAGGAATGCCCGACTCATTTCGAGAATGGACAGAAACAAACCAAAACCCTCTGCCGAGTCTAACCCTATCATCCTAAGTGAGGACTCTGATTCTGATGTTGAGCATTTTCTGGCCAGCGAGTACCCCTACTCGCAAGGTTTATGTCCCGAACCCCCTTATGATTTTGTATCAAACCTTCCCCCCTGCCTAAAGGACGACCCTAACTACCCGGGTATTAAATTGCCTCGTGAAACCCTCGGTCATTTGGCCAAACCCTCGAAACCCACACAGTCACCCTGTGACCAATGCAATTCATGGTTAGAACGATATTATATTGATGTTCCGATACTCCAATCGAAGATTCAATCATTGGAAGACCAGATTGCAGTGCTAACCAATCAAAAAGCCAAGCTCCAAGCAACAGATAAAAAGCAAAAGACAACCGACTCCATCCTGTTCAAAAACATGGAATCAGCCACGACTGTTGTAAATTCCAAGCTGGCATAATCAAGCACCCTCGTCGCTACACAGGTATGGTTTTGACATTGTTTTGTTTTGTAAATAATCTAGGTTGATATAATGATTTGAATTCAGTTTTTAAGTAGTTCTGTTTACATCTTGAATGACTCTGTTATAATGCGTACATTCTATATATAGCTTTGCTTTGAATAAAAAGAAATTTCGATTCGATATACGATATCATCATTCCCAGTATATAAATCGATAGATTTTGATTGGATTTGAGTGGTCTGCGTTTAGATTTGATTGATTGGTTTCCCTTATTAAGTTGACAAAATTAATAGTTTGTCTTCGAATGGATTGGTTTGTGTCCGATTTGAAAAGGAAATTTTTCATACTCAGTTTAGAACACAGTTATGTTCGGATTTGATTTTGTTATGATCCATATGCTATGGTTGGAAAATGATTTGATTGAGTTTGGTTGTTACGATATGATCTGTTCGATTTTAATTTGGGAAACAAACTAATCTGTTTTTATAAAAACAATATGTTCATTTAAGTCTATGCAGGTGTGCCCAAATCATGGAATGAATTCGATTCGCGACAACTATGATAAACCCCAGCCAATTGATTCGTTTGATTGGAACGATTTCGTGTTGATCAAAGTTGATCAACCCTTTTTGCCCAATTGGCCATAACAAATTATGAATTCTATTGCCAATCAATCAAGCCTGTTATGATCTTATTTTAAATTGATTTTCGAGCGGAGTTTGAATTGATCTATTCATGGCATGAACCGTTCGCTGTGTCAACACAGTCATAACGATTGGAATGATCTTGTCGAATTCATATTTCCTGTTGACAAGGCAGCGTAATAGTTGCTTGCCATTTGTTTTGATTATAATTGATTTCACAACTGTTGGATTCGATTGGTTTTGAAACGAATTGATTGACTGTGCTATTTTTACCAAATCCGGTTATGATTCGTTTGGATGAAATGATCTTGGTCAAGGTCAATCATTTTATAAAAAAAAATGATCGGATATCTATAACGAACTCTGTTTGATTAATCCTGTTATGATTTTCTTATGAGTTAGTTATGGTTTGAATTCGCTCACAGCCTAAATCGCTTGCTATACAGTTATCGTGATTTGAAAATAATCCTGTTCGATTCGATTATTCCTCCTGTCGATAAGAAAAGTATAACGAAGTGTTTGCGATTTGTTTTGTTTTCAATTGAATATCAAAATGATCTCATAACTGATGGATTCGATTTGTTGAGAAACGATTACGATGCTGTTCCATATGATTTCATTTACCCGACTTATGACAATAACCGAAACAGAGTATTCCTATCTCTGTATTCGGTTAAATGATGTGGATCCTGTTTGAGTTCATAATGGAATAACGATTTCAATTTATGATTTGTTCTCAAATAATTATTGGATGATAATTGAATTAAATCTCCTTAAAAGATTTTCAATTAATTTCAATTCTGATTCTGTATCTTATTTTAGACTAGCTACAGAATCAGAGGATTCTGTAGCTAGTCTACAGAATTAAATTTTCTATCATTTATTAATAAAAGATCCTTCTAATTTGTTCATTATTGGTCCTTTTTAGGTGAATTCGAATTGCATGGGATTTGATGGATAGTCTAGAGGATATTTGAATATTTTAGTTTTATTTTAGTTTCCTAGTTTAGACAACTTTGGGATATCTCCCAGATTTCATGTAAACTGTTTTATAACTTCCACAGGGAGGTTTTACCCTGTGGAAAACCTTTAAATACTTATTATTTTTTGTAATAAGGATCATCCTCGCTTGTGGGAGAACCAGGATTATGGATATCTAATAGAGACTGAGACAGAAGTTGATGTTCTGCTACAGCTTTAGCTTTTCATAATATCAATCTTTTGTTTCATGTTTATGTTTATCAATTTGCATTTGGTTAATGACTACTTTAGCTATCTTAGTCTCTTGCAAATGATATGATTTGATTAATACAATCCATATCTGATTTCTTCCCGTATTTAAAAACATAGCAATTACTTGATTCAGTTTGTGAACGACAAAT
>ML803030.1:25689-44715 GCA_009831015.1 Picea engelmannii
ACAAGGTTGTGCAAAGCAAAGTTCCGCAGAAGACTTCCACTAAAAATAATCCTGATCCTCAAGATAAAGGAAGCCTTCCTGTAGTCCCTGTAAATAATGTAAATAATGTAGATAAAGTAGCATTAGAAATTGCGAGTAAGAAGCCACAAGCTAATACTCCTGGTACTCGCAAAAATGTACCTCCTTTTCTTTTAAATTTTGAGATTTTCAACAGAAATGTGCATAATTGTATGGTGGACTTAGGAGCGTCATCCAATGTGATGCCTTGGTCTGTCTGCCAAAAGATTAATGCTGAAGTGGAACCATCTACTTTAAAAATCATACAACTTGATCGGACAAATGTTAAAGTTATAGGCGAACTAAAAAATGTATTGATTAGATTATCGTCTAATCCGAAGGTTCATCAGGTTATTGATATAATCGTTGTGGATATTCCAGAAGTGTATGGTCTGTTTTTAAGCAGGGACTGGTCAGAGCAGCTACATGGTTACTTCGGAACAAACTGGTCTCACTTATGGCTCCTAGAGAACGGTAAGCCTAACAAGATCAGAGTGAATCGTGAGCGCTACCTTAAGTTCACGGTCACAGATCTGAACGATCCTAACGAACCATATACACCTTCTGCTGATTCACCCGAAGTCCAAGGGATGGACACCTTCTTCAGAAATTTCATGGCCGAGGCTTCACCTATCATCAATTCGGAGCAACAGTCCGAGATCGTAGCATATATGCAGCCGACAACTTCTATGCAACAGTCCCATGTGCCTGATGAAAATCAAATTTGGTCTCTATATTTCGACAGTTCTAAGTCTAAAGAAGGAGATGGAGCAGGCTACATCATTATCGATCCGGCAGGTAACAAGACATTAATGGCTTGTAGATTAGAATTTGAATGTACTAACAATACTGCAGAATATGGGGCTTTACTACAAGGTCTCAAAAAAGCTCTGGATATGAACATTCAAAACCTGGTTGTATTTGGCGACTCTGAAATAGTGGTTAGACAGGTAAGAGATTCTATACATTGTCTTTCCCCGCATCTCAAAAGTTACTAGTCTGAGGTATGGAGTTTAATGAATAATTTTTCTGCTTTCAATATAAATTCCATTCCTAGATTAAATAATGTTGAAGCAGATCTATTAGCTAATGTAGCCTCTAAACTTCTTCCTGCAGAAGGCTTGTCCCCAGACGCATTCTCCGTCGAGCTATTGTTTTGACCATCTGTTCCTGACAACATCACGAACTGGAGAGTATTTGACGATGATCAACAGATCATTAACTTTCTGCACATGGAAGAAACCTTTCAAGGCGCGGTGATAGATGAACGCATGCACGATGACAATTTGCATGATTTCACGGTAATACCTGATCCGAAACCTCCTGAAGCTCTGTCGGACATGGTAAATTCCATACCCAAATCTATAGTTAGATTAGAGAAGTTTTATGATTTTGAAGATAAATTTGAAAAGATAGTCAATTGTAAAACCAATAGTTCCTTGCTATATTATGAAAAAGTGAACTTAGGAACTAGTGAAAATCCTCAGTACATTAACCTAGGCTTTGGATGTTCTAGACAAGAAAAAGCTGCTTCTGTTAAATTATTTAAAGAATTTAAGGACGTCTTTGCATGGACGTATGATGATCTTAAAACGTTCGATCCTAATATCATACAGCATGTCATCCTGATGAAGCCCCAAACCTTACCCTTCCAACAGAAATTGAGGAAGATGCACCCTAAACTAGAACCGATCGTTAAAAAAGAATTGAATAAACTCCTAAGTGCTAAAATAATTTTTCCTGTTAGACACACTCAATGGGTGTCCAACCTTGTCCCAGTTCGGAAGAAAAATGGGGAAATCTGACTTTGTGTCGATTTCCGAAACCTCAATAGAGCGTCTGACAAAGAAAACTATCCTGTCCCACCCATGGAACAGATCCTTCAACAGGTATATGGTTCCGAGAGGCTATCTTTATTGGATGGTTTCTCTGGATACAACCAAGTCTTGATGTCTCTGCCAGACCAACTAAAAACTACCTTCCGTACTCCGTTGGGCACTTATGCTTATCGTAAAATGCCTATTGGATTGATTAATGCTGGTGCTACCTTTCAGAGAGCAATGGACATTGCTTTTCGAGGCTTAATCAATCACTCCGTCGTAGTTTACTTAGATGATGTGACCGTTTATTCTAAAAACAAAGACGATCATCTAGCTCACTTACGATCCGTTCTGCTACGATGTCGTAAATACGGCATCTCCTTGAATCCCAAAAAGTCCATCTTTGCAGTAGAACAAGGTAAACTCTTAGGTTTCATTGTGTCTAGCGAAGGAATGATTATTGACGCCGCGAGGACTCAAGTCATCGCTAAACTTCCCCCTCCTACATCCAAAAAATCCATGCAGTCTTTCTTAGGCCAGATTAACTTCGCGAGAATATTCGTCCCCAGTTTCTCCGAAATGGTCAGGCCTCTACAGAACCTGATTAAGAAAGACACCCAATATCACTGGGGACCCACAGAAAATCAAGATTTTAATACCATAAAGAAGGCCATAATATATGCTCTGTCTCTCATGAGCCCTGACTTCTCTCAAGATTTTACACTCTATACTTTTGCCTCTGAGTGTTCCTATGCCGCCATCCTAACTTAGAAGAATTCCAAGAACAACAAAGTACCCATCGCCTTTATGAGCTCTACTTTCAAAGGTGTTGAACTTAACTACCCAGCGGTTGATCGGCAAGCCTACGCTATTTTCAAAGCAGTTAAGCATTTCTGGTCCTATATTTTGAAGTCAAGGATGAAAGTCATTGTCCCCTACCTTGTCGTAAGGAACTTGTTAGTGTAGAAGGAGTTAGGAGAAAATAGAGCTAACTGGGTCACCTCCTTGCAGGAGTATGACTTAGAGATCACCCCAGCTCACATCGTGAGAGGCCAAGGGTTGTGTAAGTTGGTTGTTGATTCGGAAACAGGACAACAAGAAGATAGTGATACGTCAAACCTAGGACAAAGCGATCAAAGTTTTATCTGTTGCGCACAAAACCTTGTTAGTCCCTGGTACGACGATATTAGATTCTGTCTTGAACATGGGTCAGCACCTCGTCACTTAGACCCCGCCAAGAGAAGAGCATTGAGGCTAAAGTCTGCCTCCTTTCATCTAGTTAACGGTGTACTGTTTTGTCAGAATTTTGATGGCGTACTGATGCACTGTCTCGAGAAAGACGAAGCAGAAAAAGTCTTGCTCGAGTTGCATGCAGGAGAAGCTGGTGGTCACTTCGGTGGTGACACCACTGCTCATAAGGTTTTAAGAGCCGATTACTACTGGACTACGCTTTTTAGGGATGCCCATGCCTTGTGTCGTAAATGTATCATCTGTTAGAAAGCATCAGGGCGATTGCAAAAACCAGCCTTTCCGTTGCAACCCGTTTCAGTAGATTCTCCTTTCCAGCAAAGGGGCCTTGATATCATAGGTCCAGTTAACCCTCCATCCTCACAACAACACAAGTATATTGTGACAACCACATATTACTTTACTCGATGGTCTGAAGCTGCTGCGCTAAGAACTGTTAACACCAGTCAGGTAATCGCTTTTCTAAACTCAAATATTATCACTCGTTTCGGTATCCCTGACTGTTTAGTCTTTGACAACACTTCATAATTTTCTTCTCTTGAGATGAGAGAGTTCTCTTTGGAGAAAGGAATTAATCTGAAGTACTCTGCTAGTTACTACCCCCAGGGAAACGGATTAGCAGAATCAACAAACAAGAACTTGATTAAAATTATCAAGAGAACTATGGTTGAAAATCACAAGAATTGGCACAATGCGCTGCTGAACGCACTGTGGGCTGATAGGGTAACGCCAAAATCTGCTATAGGTAACTCCCCCTTTTTTCTCATTTATGGAAGAGAAGCAATTATGCCACCTCACATTCTTCTTCCTTCACTTCAGTTGTCACAAAAAGTCCAAGAAGAAGATTTTCCCTCTTTAGAAAACCAGATTAACGCTTTGATGAAGCTAGAAGAAGTAAGAGCCCAAGCTAAGCGCAAGTTAGATCAACATCAACAATTGGTTAAAAGCTAGTTCGATTCTAATTCTGCTCCTGATAGGAATTTTGAAGTAGGCGATCTCGTCTTGAAGTGGGACAAACCACACGAAGGAAAGGGAGAGCACACAAAATTTCAAAACTTATGGCTTGGACCATTTTTAATCGCTGAAAAGTTGGGTCCTAGTTCCTTTCGATTGCAGAATCTTGAAGGGCAACTTGACACCTATCCGGTGAATGGCCAAGCCCTGAAAAGATACTTTGCTTGATAACTACCCTTGTATATTATGTATATATTTTATTTTTGTTTGCGTTTTAGTTTGCTTTCTGTTTTGATTTTGGATTTGAATTTATCAGTTTGTGTTTTTTGAAAAATACACATACCTGTACACTGAGCTATTCAGACAAAGACGATAGAAAATTCCTTCTCTGAGATAACTTCTGAAAAATTTGTACAAACATCAATGATATATTGCCGAAATTGATATCTGTGTTGGAAAATTTTGTTGTTTTAAAGAAGTTGACTGATTTCGATCTCTGAGCAAAGCTTGTCATGATCATCTATTATCTTTTTACGCTGTCCCTTTTCCGTAAAGGAATGACTCAGAGGATGTCTCCCTGTCTTAGGAAGTTGTTTTGTAAATAAAACATCTCTGGATCTAAATAAAGGACAGTTCTAATTTTTTTTCTGATGAGGTCTAAAGAAAAGAAAATGTTAAAATATCAAGATTTTCAGCGTCACCCCGCTCAAATATATATCTATAAAAAAATAAAATAAAATAAATTATGAATGAGAGCTATGGGAAGTGCTTGTAAACCCGCTGGGATACTGAATAGGTCTACTGGCAACGGGTAAATGCATGCATGGTGTCAAGACAACTTTGTCAGGGTACTGAACAGGCCTGCTGGCAGCGAAGCAATGTCGGGTATATGAAAATTTGCAAAAAAAAAACCTCTTTAATGTCCTTTATTTTGATCCAGAACTGCTTGGCAGGATACAGATGTCAGAGTGGGTTAAATGGAAACCCTGTCGAGGCTATGGACGCCTGCTGGCAGCAGTGGCTATGCCAACAGTATTGGAGATTTTATCTTTAATATCGTGACTTGTTGATCTTAAGACTGTTATTAGTTTTCATATTTTGAAACCTGGAAAAAAATGATTAATGATGATGTTTGTACGATTAGGTTGTTATTTTTGAGTTGAAATTTTCTTTGTTGTCCTAATCTGAATTTGTTTCTTGTGACAGAGATAACTGCTTCTACTAGTGTGTCGCCATTGTTGGCAGCCAATTCACTTTTTCTGTTGTCTTATAAGCTGCCTACACCAATGTTTTGAAAACATCATTTTTTTCGTCGCAATTTTCTAATAAACGACATTTTCATTTTTTGCGACATCTGCACATTTGTCTTCGTTAAGTTTTCACGATTGTAAGCGTGAAAACTTCTCCTTTCGAAGTCACATTTCGATCATTATTTGAACTGTCAATATCTCTTTTTTCATTATGCCTATTGCTCTTACCTTTTGTTGATCACTATACGACTGGCAAGGTCCTTTGATCAGTTCTCATACTTCGATTGATTATATAACTTGGTTTTATTGAGTTTGTAAGGCATTTAGCATTTGGATCTGCACTTTATATGACTTGCCTGATCATTGATTCTATGAAAATGCATAGGGGTTATGATTAATTTTTTTTATATATATGATATGATCCTTATGTTAATCTTTTCATAACTTTTGGCTTGTTGACTATATGAATATCGTTTGGAACCTTGGTTAAACTTTTGATTATATGAATTGATACATTGGCGCATGGTTGATTTTTGGTCTTGATTTATAAGTCGGGTGTTTAAACATTATGGCATAACGTTTGCGCACTTACACATTTGATTTCATTAGTTGGGCACATGATTCGATGGTTGAATTACTATTATGGATTGGAAAAATATGTAAATCGGCGGTTGTACTTGGATAATCAATATTTTGCATGGCAGACTCCACCACCTTCGCATGCTCACATTTATGCTTAACCCTTTTGCTCGTTTGTTTCTGTTAGCTTGGGTAGCTCGGCTCCTGTGTGTGTTGGTGAATCCAAACCCTTCCCTTACCATGTGTTCGGTTCCATGGCACCAGTCGTGCGAGTTGAGCCCAATGGAAATCAAGCCCTGTTAATGTTTGACAATGCCCACCAAGATTTGAAAGACAATGGATGGCTTAACTTCGTGAAATGATTTGAGGGTTTTAACCTTTGTGTAGCACGACAATTTTCCATGACCTTCGATGGCTGTCGAGCCAAGGTGGGCAATATACAGTTAGAGATCGATGAACAATTTATCAACTCAACTACGGGGTTACCTACTTTAGGACAACGTTGGTTTAAGAATTGCAAGGTCGAGGAAGTGCCATGGACATTGTTGTTTCAATCGCGCAAAGTCACCTCTTGTGACAGAGGTATGCCCGTATCTATGCTCAAACCACGATGGCACGATTTATTAATGCTAGTCAAGCAGTTCGTGACCTATGAAGGTCGATACGGACTTGTGTTCCTTTACCACCTGCGTCTGCTGATGATTTTTATAGGATATCCTCTAAACATGCCTTTCTACTTTCATCGTAGCCTGTATAAGATGTCGAAAAGATATAAAAGGCACAAGGCCGACAACATCCTGTTCCACCATGGGCTTATTAAGCTCATCGTTGTTTATCATTTGAATTTGCATGGTGATAGTTGGAGGGCTTTCATCGCCCGTAATGGCTTTGAAGACACCGACCCTGTACAGGTTGATAAACCTGTGGTAATTGAAACCAAACCCAAACCGCCTGTACCCTTACATCTCCTACTGCCTAAACCCTCGGTTGGCCCTCCTATTGACTTACCCGACACTGTAACTAAGAGTGCAGAGGCCATTAAAAAGCCTATGAGCAAAAATACCAAGGCAAACCTTACTGCAAATGCCAAAGGGAAAAGGAATGCCCGACTCATTTCGAGAATGGCCAGAAACAAACCAAAACCCTCTGCCGAGTCTAACCCTATCATCCTAAGTGAGGACTCCGATTCTGATGTTGAGCATTTTCTGGCCAGTGAGTACCCCTACTCGCAAGGTTTATGTCCCGAACCCCGTTATGATTTTGTATCAAACCTTCCCCCCTGCCTAAAGGATGACCCTAACTACCCGCGTATTAAATTGCCTCGTGAAACCCTCGGTCATTGGCCAAACCCTCGAAACCCACACAGTCACCCTGTGACCAATGCAATTCATGGTTAGAACGATATTATATTGATGTTTCGATACTCCAATCGAAGATTCAATCATTGGAAGACCAGATTGCAGTGCTAACCAGTCAAAAAGCCAAGCTCCAAGCAACAGATAAAAAGCAAAAGACAACCGGCTCCATCCTGTTCAAAAACGTGGAATCAACCATGGCTGTTGTAAATTCCAAAATGGCATAATCAAGCAGCCTCGTCGCTACACAGGTATGGTTTTGACATTGTTTTGTTTTGTAAATAATCTAGGTTGATATAATGATTTGAATTTAGTTTTTAAGTAGTTCTGTTTACATCTTGAATGACTCTGTTATAATGCGTACATTCTATATATAGTTTTGCTTTGAATAAAAAGAAATTTCGATTCGATATACGATCTCATCTTTCCCAGTATAGCAATCGATAGATTTTGATTGGATTTGAGTGGTCTGCGTTTAGATTTGATTGATTGGTTTCCCTTATTAAGTTGACAAAATTAATAGTTTGTCTTCGAATGGATTGGTTTGTGTCTGATTTGAAAAGGAATTTTTTCATACTCAGTTTAGAACATAGTTATGTTCGGATTTGATTTTGTTATGATCCATATGCTATGGTTGGAAAATGATTTGATTGAGTTTGGTTGTTACGATATGCTCTGTTCGATTTTAATTTGGGAAACAAACTATGTTTTTATAAAAACAATATGTTCATTTAAGTCTATGCAGGTGTGCCCGGATCATGGAATGAATTCGATTCGCGACAACTATGCTAAACCCCAGCCAATTGATTCGTTTGATTGGAACGATTTCGTGTTGATCAAAGTCGATCAACCCTTTTTTCCCAATTGGCCATAACAAATTATGAATTCTATTGCCAATCAATCAAGCCTGTTATGATCTTATTTTAAATTGATTTTCGAGCCGAGTTTGAATTGATCTATTCGTGGCATGAACCGTTCGCTGTGTCAACACAGTCATAATGATTGGAATGATCTTGTTGAATTCATATTTCCTGTTGACAATGCAACGTAATAGTTTCTTGCCATTTGTTTTGATTATAATCGATTTCACAACTGTTGGATTCGATTGGTTTTGAAACGAATTGATTGACTGTGTTATTTTTACCAAATCCGGTTATGATTCGGTTGGATGAAATGATCTTGGTCAAGGTCAATCATTTTATAAAAACAAATGATCGGATATATATAACGAACTCTGTTTGATTAATCCTGTTACGATTTTGTTATGAGTCAGTTATGGTTTGAATTCGCTCACAACCTAAATTGCTTGCTATACAATTATCGTGATTTGAAAATAATCCTGTTCGATTCGATTATTCCTCCCGTCGATAAGAAAAGTATAACGAAGTGTTTGCGATTTGTTTTGTTTTCAATTGAATATCAAAACGATCTCATAACTGATGGATTCGATTTGTTGAGAAACGATTACGATGCTGTTCCATATGATTTCATTTACCCGACTTATGACAGTAACCGAAACAGAGTATTCCTATCTCTGTATTCGGTTAAATGATGTGGATCATGTTTGAGTTCATAATGGAATAACGATTTCAATTTATGATTTGTTCTCAAATAATTATTGGATGATAATTGAATTAAATATCTTTAAAATATTTTCAATTAATTTCAATTCTGATTCTGTATCTTATTTTAGACTAGCTATAGAATCAGAGGATTCTGTAGCTAGTCTACAGAATTAAATTTTCTATCATTTATTAATAAAAGATCCTTCTAATTTGTTCATTTTTGGTCCTTTTCAGGTGAATTCGAATTGCATGGGATTTGATGGACAGTCTAGAGGATATTTGAATATTTTAGTTTTATTTTAGTTTCCTAGTTTAGACAACTTTGGGATATCTCCCAGATTTCATGTAAACTGTTTTATAACTTCCACAGGGAGGTTTTACCCTGTGGAAAACCTTTAAATACTTATTATTTTTTGTAATAAGGATCATCCTCACTTGTGGGAGAACCAGGATTATGGATATCTAATAGAGACTGAGACAGAAGTTGATGTTCTGCTACAGCTTTAGCTTTTCATAATATCAATCTTTTGTTTCATGTTTATGTCTATCAATTTGCATTTGGTTAATGACTACTTTAGCTATCTTAGTCTCTTGCAAATGATATGATTTGATTAATACAATCCATATCTGATTTCTTCCCGTATTTAAAAACATAGCAATTACTTGATTCAGTTTGTGAACGACAAATTTCTCTTCTTCATCAATTGAATTATTAAGTATAAGTTTTTGCATAACAGGTTTAACTAATTGCAGAGATTTATAAATCATATAATTGTTATGATTTTTTATGTCTTGTTTGTCCTGTAAACAAACTTAAAGAGCATTGCAGCTATCGTTTACGAGAAGCTTCTGGATTATTCGGTGCGAGTTTCCTTCCTCCGATCTGCTAGTACAATCATCATACACAGGACAAATCTGGAGCATATTTCCAGGTTAGTTTGTCATTACTTTCGTTGATTTGATTAGATATATTTATAGTTTAGATTAGTGTTTTAGTTTAATTAGCTTTCTGTTTTATTTCTTGTTCATAAAACTATAAAAAATCAAAAAATATCTTTTACTGTCTTAGGGCAGAATCCAATTAAGTTTTTCAGGTTTTAATTAAATCTGTAAATTGTCTATATTGTACATTTTGTGAATAAGTGATATTGCAGTTAGTAGTTAGATAGTTGATTAGAGTTAGTATAATATTAATTAGTAGATTATATATAGAATAGTTAGAGTAGTTTAGTTTAGTTTAGTTTTAGTTTAGTTTGTTTAGTAGTTAGATTTAATTAGATTAGTTTATTAGTTAGTTTTGTTTATTGTTAGTTAGTTTAGTTTGTTTTATTTAGTTTTAGTTAGATTAGTTAGTTTAGATTAGTTTTTATTTTTTGTTTTTTTTTAGGACCTTAGATCGGCCAACAGAGCCGCTAAACCCGTCAGGGTGGTTCATTCCAAACGGCTTGGGTTATTAGACAACCCCAGACCGATTCCACTCTCTAAGTTGATGGATGATCAATTTCGCCTGTCAACAAATGGCGCTAGAAGGAGGGCTTGAACTTAATTAATGGCACGAGGTGGTCGCAAGACTCCTCCCCCCCCTAACCGATCACCTATAGTGACCAGAAGCCATTCACACGATAATATTCCCCTTCAAACAACAACTACTTCAACCGACGATCCACAGATCACAGTTGATCCAACAACCCCTAATCCTACAGGTGGTGACATACAAGAGATTGTCTGTCAATATCTTATTAAAACACATAGTGCCTTAGCTCACCTTAGGCAACCAAACCGTCCGTGGGGTCAACCTTTAGACTTCTCTGATATCAGAGAACAATTAGGTGACACTAACCTCACTGTGAATCCCACAGATCCAATCACAAATCGTACTGCAGGAGGATCTGGGATACCTCCTTCACCACCTCCATCATCTCCTTCCTCTTCTAGAGGAGATTCCTCATTAGACGAAGGCAATTCACCTTCTCAGCCTTCCACACCCACTACCCCAATGGCAAAGCAGAACAATCCTGCTAGACCTTGGCTTGATCAGGATGCTGTAGCTGTACCTGGAGCTCAACACCCTTTACCTAAACACCTGGAGAAATGGCTTCCCAAGTTTGATCCTGACTCCAAACAGATAGCTGAAGATTATATCAAAATATTTATGTTAGCCATTAGACTCCGCAATGTCGAACATGAAGACGTTGTCTGTAGGTTGTTCCCTTATACTTTTGAGGGTAATGCATCCACTTGGTACTTTGCCTAACAACCCCATACCATCGTATCTTGGGAAAATTTTGAGTCATGCTTTTTGGAAAAGTTCAGAGACGGTAAGCCTCCGAAAGTCTTAGTCATGGATCTTTCTAGCTTAAGAATGAACCCAAAAGAAAAAGTCAAAGACTTTAATCAAAGATTCTTAACACTTAAAAACCGAATCCCTGCAGATTTTATGCTTGCTGAGAGTCTTATAATAGCTTACTACACTAAAGCTTTACATCAAAGTATAGCTATTTGGGTTAAGCAATCTAAGAAAGCCACGTTGTTAGAGGCCTTCGAGGAGGCCAACCAGATTGAAAAAGACATACTTAGTCTTAAAGACTCTTCTAGCAACGAAACCGAGACTAGTTCTTCCTCCAAAAAGAAGATTGAAATTCTCCCCAGACCTACTCAAAGTCCTATTGATATTTGAAAACGTATGATACCCACATCGTTCAACACACTATCCCGTTAAAACCTAAAGTGAAACCTTTCCAACACAAGATCCAAAAGTATCACCCCTCTCTGGAACCTCTCATGTATCAGGAATTAAGAAACTTTTAGATGCCAAGATTATTTTCTAGGTTAGGCATTCTGCATGGGTAGCAAATCTTGTCCCGGTGAGGAAAAAGTCGGGAGAAATCTGCCTATGCGTGGATTTTAGGAACCTCAACATAGCTTCAGAAAAGGACAATTACATAGTCTCGTTGATGGAACAACTCCTGCAGACCGTGTCTAGCTCGAATATTTTCTCTCTACTAGATGGTTTCTCAGGTTACAACCAAGTCCTAGTTTCAGAGGAAGATCGTTTGAAAACTACCTTTTGAACCAAGTGTGGAACCTTCGCTTATAAACACATGCCTTTTGGGTTAATTAACGTAGGAGCGACCTTCCAAAGGGCCATGTACGTAGCTTTCTAGGGACTAATCAACAAGTGTGTGGTGGTGTATCTAGATGGCGTAACAGTATATTCAAAGAATAGAGAAGAGCACATCCAACACTTAAATCAGATTTTCGAAAGGTGTAGGAAATACGATATATCCTTAAACCTTAAGAAAACTATCTTCGATGTCGAGGAAGGTAATTTTTTAGGTCACATTATATCTCAAGCAGGCATTTGCATAGGTCCAAAAAGGATTAAGGCCATAGCTCAACTCTTGTTGCCTCATAACAAGAAAGCTATGCAGTCCTTTTTCGGGCAAATCAATTTTGTGAGGAAATTCACTCCCGATTTCGCAAAAAGTATCAAACCCTTACAAAGGATGATTCAGAAAGATGTCGAATTTAAATGGGATGATGAATGAAAAGATGCTTTCAACAACATCAAAACTGCTACATCATGGGCCTCGGTATTACGAAGTCCCAATTTCAATAGAGATTTCTTCGTCTATACTTTCGCTTCCGACCAATCCTTAGCCTTAGTACTGAATCAGAAGGATGATGACAATAACGAGGCCCCAATGTTGTTCATGAGCACTAATATTCAAGGAGCTGAGCTCAATTATCCTGCTATAGATAAACATGCCTATGCGGTATATAATGCAGTAAAACACTTTAGGTCTTACATCCTCAAGAACCACACTACAGTAATTGTGTCGCACCCTGCAGTCCGATCCTTGTTTACTCAGCAAGAAATGGGGGAAAGAAGAGGGAACTGGATGGCAGTAGTCCAAGAATTTGATTTAGATATAAAACTTTCCAAACTAGTAAAAGGACAAGGGTTATGCAAACTTGCAGCCGAAGCCCAGGACCAAGTAAATAAAGATTCTGGATGGGAGAATGAAATGACACTATGGAGTGGCGAAGTATCATACATCTCCCCAGGACAAACGTCTTGGTATAAGGATTTAACTTACCTCCTACACCATGGGACTTGTCCGTAAAATCTCAACCCTAGGGAAATGAGATCTCTTAGGTTAAAATCTACGCAATATCGCCTTATAAGTTTGGTACTCTTTCGAATTAATTATGATGGGGTACTATTAAGATGCCTCGAATGTGAAGATATAGACAAAGCGCTGAAGGAGCTCCATGATGGCCCTATTAGGGGATATTTTGCAGGAAACACCACTGCTCATAAAATTCTGAGAGCCGGCTATTACTGGCCCACCTTGTTCAAAGATGCTGAAACTTATGCTAGAAACTGTAAGACTTGTCAAATGAGCGCCAGGAAGGAGAAGAGAGCAGCAGTCCCACTCCAACCTGTGATTGTCTCTAGGCCTTTTGAGAAATGGGGGTTGGATATCATAGGAGAAATTACACCTAGCTCTTCAAAACAACACAAGTACATTCTTACTGTAACCAAATATTTCACGAAATGGGTAGAGGCCATCCCTCTGACTCATGTAAACAAGAAGGTAGTAATCCAATTCATAGAACAACAACTAATCACAAGGTTTGGTATCTCTTCTGTCATGGTCTTTGATAATCTGGCTTATTTTTCTTCCACCATTTTGATGGAGTTTTCTTTGGACAAAGGAATCATAATCAGGTACTCAACAAATTATTATCCACAGGGAAATGATGTGGCAGAATCAACTAACAAGAACCTAGTGAGAATATTAAAGAAGATGGTTGCAGATAACCAAGTAAATTGGCATAATCAACTCCATAATGCTCTATGGGCCGATAGAGTCACACCAAAAGAAGCTATAGGGAATTCAATGTACTTTTTGGTCTATGGGCAAGAAGCCATCCTCCCAAATGGGATCTATCTTCCTTCTCTTCAACTAGCCCAAGACTCCAACGAAGAACCTTCGTCAGCCATGCAACAAAGAATTAACACTCTACTCATGATGAGAGAAGAGAGAGAAAAAACTAAGTCAAAATTCCTATCTCACTAACAGATAGTGAAAAGATGGTTCAATAATCATAAGGCTAAAGACAAAAACTTCGAAGTAGGAGACCTAGTCCTAAAGTGGGACAGAGAAAATGAACCAAAAGTCAAGCATTCTAAGTTTCAAAATCTGTGGCTTGGACCTTTCCAAGGGGCTGAGAAGATTGGGGCAGACACTTATCGGTTGCAAAATCCGTGGGGGGAAACTGATGCCCTTCCAGTGAATGGCCAAGCCCTAAAACAATTTTTCCAATAAGATTAAAAAAAATAAAAAAAATAAATATATGTGTGTTTTATGTTCTTTGTTGAGTATCTTCACGATTGCGAAATGCTTCTTTTTGTTGTTTACTTTTTGGTTTTATATGCTTTTGAAGGTGTGTCTTGCAAGACAATGGTTGACCTTAAAATCATGCGACATAGAGAACTCTATTTCTAACTCGTTGCAAACTTACAAACATGAGAAGCAATAGAGAACTTGCAGTTACTTTGATGAGTCCTCTATCTAACCTGAGAAAATGAACAACTTCAAAGAAATGACAGAAGTGTCTACTTAGTGGTTTGGTAAGACCTTAGGGGGATGAAGGAAACCTGGAAAGGACTACATGAACCCAAAAGACGAAGCTAGTAAAGGGTCCACCTTAACCATCTCACTTTGCAAATAAACATACATCCTCCTCTCCCACTCACTTGGGGCATCGTGCTAAAATAAAATAGATCTTATCAAAAGAGTGAACAGTAGGAGAGGGTATGCAAATATCTCCGTCGGGGCTATGGATGCTCAATGGCAGTGGATAAAGGTCTGTGATGTCGGGGTGACTCCGTCAGGGCTATGGACACTCGCTAGTAGCGGAGCGAAACCGAAGCAAGTGAGTAGAGGTAACTAAAGGCTCCATGCCGGTGAATACTTTTATAAAATTTTGGAGAAAGGGGGCATGATTCAAGGTCAAAGGAAATGAAGGAGGAAAAGGGTTAAAACCCCACAAGCAAGTCCATATGCATCGACTGAAGAATTTCAATGCAAAGGTAAAGAGGTTCCAATTTGAAACCAATCAAGATTCTCCATCAGCTTCCGTATCAGCCGAACCTTGGAGGAGGAAAAAAGATTATGCTTTCGCCCAGTGAATCACCATTTGTTGAGCACTCAACACACCCTAAAAGTCTATGTTCTTTTTTTTTTTACTTTTTGGGTACCACTTGATCCTTTGCACTGTCTATTTCAACTTCAGTATGAAAACTGTTGCCTTTGTTTATCATTTTGTGTTTTCATGTTGAGTCGTTTAAAGTCTTATTGAACATGTGAAAATCATCTTAACTTTAAAAGGGACTAACATTTACTTAAATAATCAACAGTCTAAAGTTTTCCCAACGCGCTTAGAAAATTCGGCATCGGGAAAGGTTAAAAGTGAAGAAAATCACTTGAGAGAACCAAAAAAGTCAAGCGTTGAATTTCACTGGGGTCGACAAAAGGAGGTCTCTCGTCTTTGTGAATAAGCTTCACTAAAGATATCGCTGAAGACCGACCCGTTCGACATTGACAGAAGATTAAAAGAATAAGTGTCGCACAAAGTAAAGGTGATATCACCGATCGTCGACTTCCAAAATATTTTCGGCATTGGGACTTTACGATGATGATAACCCACGAAGAAAACTACGTGTTGATCCCCGACGCCATCCCGGCATCGATAGTCGCAGTATCTAGCTCTTTTAGAACGTTCAACGTAAACGAAGCCCCAAGTGTAATCCTTACCCACAAGCCAAGTTCTAGATTTTATTTTTAATAAACCCCGAGTCAGTAACACCACATTAACATCAATTGACATCGAAAGTTTATAAAGGAAAATATCAATGAACTGACAAAATAGCTCAGAACAACAATAATTATAAAATCACATAATTTACGAGAAGATTAGATAAAAAACACTGTAGATTTACATACAAAGAGGGAACACGATACATTCAACTGCAAAACAATTTCAAAATTTCATATATTAAGACTCCCGCCAAGCTCAAGTTACATACAAATAAACATCATCGACGCCTTGACTAACTGACCCGGTTATAGTGAGGATGTGAAAACCCTCACAACAAATAGATAAAACTATCAAATGTCACTTCAGAGAATTTAAAGCAAGAGTCCACCCATCATGTATCTTTTGCACACAGACCTTCTCCCGGACTACTCCTCGTGCCTTGCAGTGTTTTCATTTTTTCCTTCTGTGTCATCCTCTGTGCTTCGCGTAGCTGCACAATCATATCTTGTTCTTCTCAAAGCTATCTCTTGAGCCAATTCTTGCTTCCTTCGTGACCCTGCGATGTCGATACCTCCTGGTTCTTTGCCACCAACTGTCTCTGCAATTCTCTATTTTCTTGATAAAGTTCGGCTATGGCGAGTTGGGCCCGCTCTAGTTTCTGGGTGGACTTCCAACGGGAGAACCCAATGTATTTACCCTTCCCATTCATCCCCCGATTCCTCGACTGGTAGTCCCGATAGGCTCTGACTAGGTAGTGTGCATTATAAACTCCTCAACGATCGGGTGTGCACTCATCTTAGTTGGGAGGTGGCCTTCTGCTCCTAATTCCTAATTTTTTCTAGGCCTTCCCCTCCTCTGCAGTGTCTTCTTCTGAGAGGGCACGACCTCCAACATATGTCCTTCAGACATATTTTTCCCCACTCCCACCTCCACTTGAGACACTGACACCATTTCTGAGCAAAGGTAGGTACCTCCTATTGAAGCTTCAGGGACACTTGATGCCGATAAGAAAGAGTCCCAGGCACGTTGGGGCTCGGACCTGGTGTTGTAACAGATATCAAAATTGATTGTGCTGCCCAAGGTACAAATTGGTTCTCGTTCATTTACATTTGATCATGTATATGGTATCACTGGGTCTCCTTCAAAACCCATTTTTGAAGAATGTGTTGCTCCACTTATTGATGGTTTGTTCCATGGATACAATGCTATGGTTCTTGCATATATACAGAATGGTTCTGGTAAGACATATACCTTGGGCACTGGTTATGGTGATGGTGGTGAAATAGGAATTATTCCTCAGGTTACAAAAACAATATTCAAGAAGATTGAAAGCCTAAAGCATCAAGCAGAATTTCAGGACCTTCAGGGGTTGAAATGTCGCAATCAAAATCCACTATTCACAATGCCAAGCCACTGAGACACCAATTGATTTGCCCGTCCGTTCATAAGTGAGAAATTCCGATACAGGTAAAAGATTGAAGTCTTAATTGAGAAAACACATTTTCAAGTGTACAATGGATTTTAAAATATTTCTTGTTTTCAAATGTAAGCATCACAGTCGGTTAGAATACATGGGCTGGGCCCAATAAATTTGGTGTTTTTTGTTCAATCCTAGAACACCAATGGACACTTAAAAAAGAAGGTTCGGGTAGGCTTCTTTTTGGACTTTCGGTCTATCAAAGAGTGTCACGAAATTGACAAGTGATTATATGAAATAAATCTACCGCGATACCCATGTAGCTGGACCTGCAATGGTGTGAAAATGAAGAGACATAGATTGTTGATACTATCATCTGTTTCTTCTGTACCATGTTGCTCTTCTCAAATCTTCCCCACCAGAAATTCTCAAGATTAATTCTTCACCTTCAACTGATCTCGGTTCAAACTCCAAGAATTCATCCTTCCATCAGGTTGTGTGTTTGACGAACAGTTTCCTTGCAGGCCTCAGTCTAGGGTCTAGTAAGCCGTAAAGCCCTGATCAGGATGTTAGCAATATTAAAGTAGAGTCAGAGGTTCCATGGCCAATCTTTGAATATCCTTCAGATTATGGAGCGAAGAAATATTTACAGAGGAAAGCCACAGCCATTGCGAATCGATCTTGCCGTTATATTCACAGTTTTCAGTCTCGGATATCAGTGTTCATGAGATTCGGGAAGACGAATTAATTGATCGGTCCTCTCTTACATACATGAAAGGACCCGAAAACCCTAATTCAACATCAGTTTTGGTGACCTTTGGAGGAAATCTCGATGTGAATGAAAGGAAAAAGTATTTTAATTATTCTGAAGGGATGGAATTGGCTTGTGGTTTTGCCAATCACGGTAGCCTGGGGTTCATTGTGTCTGAAGAAGATAAAAAGGCCATGGAGCAATGCATGGGCTTGGTGGTGATTTCAGCTATATTTGGAGCCTATGACAGGATTAGGCAACCCATGCATGTCAGGAGAATCACTACATAAAACGTTTGTTTCTTCATTTTTATGGACACATTGCATTTTTTTTTGGTGGCACGCTGACTCATGTGGGCGTTATGGACATATTGCACTTTCATTGGCCACACATGGATACTGATTATGGCTATTGCAGATACGTCAGAGAGATTCTCCTGGCGGGATTGACATGCTGTCACGGGCCGTTTTAATACGTTTCTCTCGACCAATAATCCAAATCTTTCAGCCTTGACTCAGCAAGCAGAATCATTTATCACCGATGGTCGCTATCTTGGAGCAACATTGGACCGTAATGGACTCCGTCCTAGCCGTTTCTATGTAAACTACAGCGGGCGAGTTATCATGGCAAGTGAAGTGGCGTCCAGATCAAAACGCTGTTTCAGTAAACGAGTTCTTGGCATCTAGATGGAAAGAACTTTGTAAAGCTTATGACTCTTCACGCTGCCAAGGGATTGGAGTTTCACTGTGTGTTCATCACTGGGTTGCAAGAGGACTTACCCGAGTCCAAGCCAAGTGAAGGCCGTGCTAGAACAATCGTCGTAGCAGTTGTAGGTGGATCCCAACATAGATGCAGGGGATGTTCCCAGCTTAAGCTACCCTCTTTCAAACCAACAACCCCAGGGAGTGTTGAGAAGGGAGGGTTAATAGGAAGCAAACCCTCGAGCGATACCTCAGGAAAAAATGTGCTTCTGGGTTCCATACAACAATCCGCGAATCAAGAGACAAAACTTCTAATAGTGACCATACTGTAAATTAGAAGTTTACAGTGCTTCCGGGTTCCATACATGCTAGCGAGAAGAAGTATTGCAGGTGTCTTCCATGGCTGTCTGAGTTTTCTGATTGTTCAATCTCTTTTCAAACTAGATTTAGAAGCTCCACTCAAGGAGACAAGTCCTACTGTGTTTGCCCAAAGTTTTT
>ML803030.1:63572-86369 GCA_009831015.1 Picea engelmannii
TCTTTTGGCATGAACATGGTCCAATAGTTTGGCTACATTGTTGATGAGCATGGGGTACATGTTTATCTAGCTAAGATCCAAGTCATTCATGACTGACCAACCCCGACCACACTGACCGATCTTCAAATCTTCTTGGGACTAGCCAACTTCTACCGATGATTCATGTTGGGATTCTCCCATATTGCATGGGCCCTCAGCGAGGTGACCAACGGTGGTGGCGGGGCCAATTTTGTGTGAGGGAAGGAACAACAACAAGCATTCGATGATCTGAGGCATCGCTTGTGCTCAGTGTTGAGCACTCAACACACCCTAAAAAGTCTATGTTCATTTTTTTTTTTACTTTTTGGGTACCACTTGATCCTTTGCACGGACTATTTCAACTTCAGTACGAAAATTTCTGCCTTTGTTTATCATTTTGTGTTTTCATGTTGAGTCGTTTAAAGTCTGCTTGAACATGTGAAAATCATCTTAACTTTAAAAGGGACTAACATTTACTTAAGAAATCGACAGTCTAAAGTTTTCCCAACATGCTTAGAAAATTCGACATCGGGAAAGATTAAAAGTGACGAAAATCGCTTGAGAGATCCAAAACAGCCGAGCACCGAATTTCACCGACTCCGGCAGAAGGAGGTCTCTCATCTCTATGAATAAGCTTCACTAAAGATATCGCCAAAGACTGACCTGTTCGACATCGAAAGAAGATTAAAAGAATAAGCATCATGCAAAGTAAAGGTGATATCACCGACCGTTGACTTCCGAAATATTTTTGGCATCGGGACTTTACGAAGATGATAACCAACGAAGAAAACTATGTGTTAATCCTCGATGCCATCTCGGCATCAACAGTCACAGTGTCTAGCTCTTTTAGCACATTCAACGTAAACGAAGCCCCAAGTGCAATCCTTACCCACAATCCGAGTTCTAGATTTTATTTTTAATAAACCCCAGGTCAGTAATGCCACATCAGCATCAATCAACATCGGAAGTTTCTAAAGGAAAATATCAACGAACTAACAAAGCAGCTCAGAAGAAAAATAATTATAAAATCACATAATTTACAAGAATCTTAGATAAAAAACACGGTAGATTTACATACAAAGAAGGAACATGATACATTCAACTGCAAAAGATTTTCGAAATTTCATATATTAAGGTTCCTGCCAAGCTCAGGTTACATAAAAATAAACATCACCGACGCCTTGACTAACCGACCTAGTTATAGTGAGAACGTGAAAAACCTCACAATGAACAGAGAAAACTATCAAACATCACTTCGGAGAATGTAAAGCAAGAGTCCGCCCATCATGTATCTCCTGCACATAGACCTTCTCCCAGACTACTCTTAGCGCCTTGCAGTGTTTTCATTTTTTCCTTCCCCGTCATCCTCTGCGCGTTGCACAGCTGCACAATCATATCTTGTGCTTCCCGAAGCTATCTCTTGAGCCAATTTGTGCTTCCTTCGCGACCCTGCGATGTCGATACCTCTTGGTTCTTCACCACCAACTGTCTCCACAATTCTCTATTTTCTTGATAAAGTTCGACTATGGTGAGTTGGGTCCGCTCTAGCTGCTGGGTGGGACTTCTAATGAGAGAACCCGATGTCTTTACCCTTCCCATTCGTCTCCCTCTTCCTCGACTGGTAGTCCCGATAGGCTCTGATGAGGTAGTGTGCATATAAACTCCTCAGCGACCGAGTGTGCACTCAGCTCAGTTAGGAGGTGGCCTTCTCCTCCTAGTTCCTATTTTTTTCTAGGCCTTCCCCTCCTCTGTGGTGTCTTCTTTTGAGAGGGCACGACCTCCAACATATGTCCTTCAGACGTATTTTTCCCCACTCCCACCTCCACTTGAGACGCTGACACCGTTTTCGAGCAAAGGTAGGTACCTCCTATTGAAGCTTCAGGGACACTTGATGCCAATAAAAAAGAGTCCCAAGTACATTGGGGATCGGACCTGGCACTCTGGCTACCTCGCAAACCCCATCCTTGGTTTAAAGGGGATCCCATAGTGTGACAACATATTGGCTTAGATGTCTGTGGATGAATAAAAGACTATGACACAGAGTTTTTCTAGAATTGGACTCGCAAGACCAGTGCTACCAATGTATAAACCCAACTGATGCATAGAATCCTCACATAACCTCTAGAATTTATAGTAGAATGAGGAAGCAAAACAAAACATGCCAAAGAACACTCACACCTCCCAACAGGATGTCTTGAAGATTTAACGCATCATAACTGCTCGACGGATGCAATCTAGAACGCATGAAACATTGCCGATCGGAGTTGTAGGGAATATGTGGTACAATCATTCCAATATCTTTAAAAATCCCTAACTTCCATTATTAAAGAATAATAGTCGACACACTTGGTGATACGCCTTATGGGGAAACAACTTGCCTCAACTTGAGGCATTTAACGACTTCCTTATTATGATGTCCGACATTTTGGGAGCGTACGTGCACTTTTGATACATGTTCAACTCTAGCATCCTTTCCCAACCCCAAGGGTCAATCGACCATTGTGATGGATTCGACGCTCGTATCTTCCATACCTGATTTTTCACGCTGTGGCGTGTGGACGTAACTCATTTAAATTGACGAGGAGCGACGGTGTGGACAAGGACATTATAGGTCATTCAAAAGGGCGACTGGGATCACATAAGTATTAAACGATCGAGACTAATGAGGTCTGCAGGTACGCATCGATCTATTATGTTCTTGTTTACATCCTACTATGCATTGCCTGATAAGTGATTTATAAACTACCTCAATCCCGATTGCAGGAAAGATCCTCCCGACTACCGAACAAAGTTTGCTCCGTAACCTCACCGAGGGGCATAAAAGAAACATCGAAGCAAAATCAATAGAGCAATGAAGGATATCAGACTCCCTGAGTTCGACACCCCCGACAACTTCATCGACCTGAGCGACGTAGTCAAGTCGCATGCCAAGCAAGATTCACTATGGACCGAAGAGCTCACAAAGATGACCGACGCGAGACCAGGGAAAGTGCAACGATTTGCAAAGCATCCAATCAGGGCCCAAACCTTGCTACAACAGTTGAACTACAGTCTAGTAAAGTACCGGGCGCATGTGATGGACATGAGGGGAATACATGCGGCTCCGATGGAACAACACAAATTTCCATGGGCCCAAACTTGTGAAGAACTGCTTATTAGTTGGTCTGAGTATGAGAGAAGTCACCCTTTTCAAGAGATATTTTGGGTTGGCTGTTAAAAAAACTGTTAGAAGATGACGCCACGTGGTGATTTTTGTTTTTCTTAAACTGCACTTAGCCGTTATTTTCAGTTGAACTTTAGATAATAAATAAAGACATCGACCAACTAGTCAAGGGTCGTTGGTTGTTGTAAGAACTCTTTCTTTTGGTTGTTAAGAATTATTTTGAAGCTGCTATGAATTGAGAAGTCCTTTTGGACTAGAGACAACTTATTTTCATCAAATGCATGTGATTGGGCATGGAGAAGAACTATTTCCTATCTCGTTTCATGAATGATGTTGTAATGAGTAAGAGATATTTAAACTATTTTCAAGTTATCTGGTACAATATCTTGTTGTTCTTTACTTTAAATGATGAAGATGAATCATTGTGTTAATATGTGATGAATTATTATGGTAGATGGATTATTTTGCTCGCCATTATCTCATTTGCATATGTGCTTTCTTTCTGATAATTAGTTTCTCAAACAGTAATTGGATGCTCACATGGTTAATGTATTAGTACCAGGCCTGTGGTATAAAATTGTCGTCTGCATGCTTGAGCAGCGGGTTATCCCAAGCTCGACCTCTTCCCCAGTAGTTTAAAACTTAATATTATTCGTTGTCAAGTTGGTTTATATTGGCTTGCATCTCTCATACTGTTCCTATTCAAGATAAAATACAGAAGAGAATAATCTTAACTGAAGGAAGAGCCTTCACAAGAAAACACAAAGCCCATCGATAATTTGGCTAGATCACAAGATCTAGAGAACCATTCCATTGTTAAACGCTGCAGAGTCTAATTGGGCCTCGGTGGCGATTTTGGTTCCTACTGTTGAATCAAGGGATTTAAGACCCATCAACATAATTGGCACTAGAAGGAGGACTGAGAATGAATGGTTGAATATATATTTTATATAGTTTTTCAAACAGTGTACAGATTCATAATAGCCCACATGCATGGCTAGTCATTCACAAGACAACCCACACACGCTGAGTACTTTTGAAACGAGTAACTCACCCCAGCTCGAGGAAGAACCATTATTTCCTGAAATACCTTACGCTCTTCCTCACAAGGAATTAAATTAGTTTAGAAGACTCACAAGAGCCTACGCCCGACAGATCGGTGCATTGCTCTTAGCTCTGATACTTCTTTGAAGAAAACAAATAAGCAGACCAATGGTCAATACTCCCAATGAATTTTTTGTACACATGGTAGAAGACTTAATAGACTTCTCGATCACTGAAATTGAACACCTTCTAAAACTTATCACTGAGATGCCAGTCGACGACATCTCTGAGCCAGGCGATTTTTTGGAAGAAGAAGAGTTCAACTCGGATTCCGAGGATATGGAAGGTAATAACAACCATGAGGAGGAAAGGGAAAACCTACCTCAGAAAAACAAACCCTGGTTGGTCGGAGACGTCGTGACCATCCTTGGGTGAGTACATAATCTTCCCTGACACCTGGAGAAGCTACTTCCTAAATTCGACCTTGAGATTTTAGGTCTACCTAAAGATCATATCAAGAATTTCATACTTGCAATTAGACTTATGAACATCCAACATGAAGATGTAGTCTACAGGCTTTTCCCCTACACGTTTGAAAATTCAGCTTCCACGTGATATTTTAATTTGCCAGTAGGATCTATAACTAGCTGGACCAAGTTCCAGAAAGACTTTTTAGATAAATTTGTAGAGGAAACTACTACGAGAGATTTGATGGCTGAGTTATTCATAGCCACCATGAGTTCGAAAGAAAGATTCAAAGATTTCAATTAAATATTCACGACCATCTTAAACAAGTTTTGGCCTGAAGCGAAACCGACCCAGGAATTGCAAATCGAGGTTTATGCTAATGTGGTCCCAGATTCTATTTCTATGTTTGTAAAAAGAGTCGCCAAGCAAACCCTGGCTGAAAATTTTGAAGAAGCCAAAACGATAGAATTCCATATGAAAGGGTGTAAAGAGGGCTAAGTCTCTCTAGTTAAGAAAGAAGCTCAGCCTCCTCCTAGGAGATGACTCCTTTTGACTAGACTGTTAGGGAAACAAACTGAACAAACCCCTGACAAGGGTAATCGAGACATAGAATATCTACAATGCATGGTTAGGAAATTATCAAACGAGATCATAGATATGAAGAGAAGTGCAGGGGAGGGAAGCCAAGGCCAAAGGCCCTATAAGCCTTTCTTCAAAAGAAATCCACTGTTCAAGGAAATTGAACCTCCCTCAGCTAACTTAAATATTGATCTAGGGAATGTTGCCTCTGATTCTTTCTGTACTTCTCCAAAAGAAACTGCCCCTAATGGGTGCATGCTATGAATTTGATGGCCAATCGGTTTCTAGACGAAGTCTCCCTGACTGAATAACCAAGCAGTTCAATTATGAATATTGTTGACCAGGAAGAGATTGGTCCACCACAAGATACAACCATGATCATATGGGACCCCGACCTGATCACACCTTCCGACAACCTGTTTGAGTCTCAGGAGCAACCCGTGGAAGTCTCGGTGGTACAAACATGCAATAAAGGTCCACCTGGCTCGAAAGATACCGCTGCCACCCAAACCTCGAAGAATAAGGCAACCCCCGATCACCCAAAAATGCCTTTCTCTCTCGGTAAAAACCCTATAAGCATCCATACTCGAGAATCGACCAAACTGGATTACAATGTGGTCGAAGATTTGAAGAAGTTAAAGGCTAATATTTCAGTTATGGACATATGGAGGATTCCTTGGCAGAAGGATTTTCTGTTACAGGCTCTGAACTAAGTAGAAAACTGGACGATGGACAATGATCAGGAAATAAATCTATCTCCCATAGATCTGGTGAGCAAACCAACTGTGAACACCTGCTCAGAAGATAGAAAGGAAAAACCTTTTGTCCCACTGTTCCTCTTAACATTTGAAGTCTTCAATAGAAACCTTCACAATTGTTTGGTAGATTCTGGAGCGTCTTCCAACGTTATTCCCTTGTTTGCTTACAAAAAATTAAATGGCGTTCCTCTCAAGAGTGATAAACATGTCATACAACTAGATAGAACCCAGGTCAAGGTCATGGTATAACTCAAAGATGTAATGATCAGGATAGCGACACATTCCAAGTTTGTGCAAGTGATTGACATCATTATAGTAGATATTCTAGAGGCCTATGGGTTATTACTAAGTTGATATTGGTCTAAAAAGCTAAACGGATACTTCAGTATAGATTGGGGACACCTTTGGCTACCACTGAAGGGATACAAGAACATGATCAAAATCGATAGAGAGAGATATCTGAAACATACGGTCACTGATCTAGAAACCCTGAACGAACCCTCATCCATATATTTCCCTATGTTGGGCAATTATTCCTACGATTCCCACTTCGAAAACTTTTCTCCTCTCTTGTCCAATGTCCCTCTCACTTAAAACTCTGAAATGGTTTTTCAAGAGAAGTCACTGATACCGACAGGAGACACCCTCTTCTATCAAGACCCTGCATTAGAGATTACAAAACAAAAGATAGGAGAGAAAGAAATTAATAAGGAAAAAGAAAAGGGCGATTGTCGTTCACAAATTTGGACTTTATATTTTGATGGATCTAAATTGCAATAAGGGCTAGGAGCATGATGCATCCTCATTGATCCTAAAGGTAAACATCATTTCTTGTCTTGTAGGCTAGAATTTGAATGTACGAACAACACTGTGTTGGCAGCCAATTCACTTTTTCTGTTGTCTTATAAGATGCCTACACCAATGTTTTGCAAACATCATTTTTTTCATCGCAATTTTCTAATAAACGACATTTTCATTTTTTGCGACATCTGCACATTTGTCTTCTTTAAGTTTTCACGACTGTAAGCATGAAAACTTCTCCTTTCGAAGTCACATTTCGATCATTCTTTGAACTGTCAATATCTCTTTTTTCATTATGCCTATTGCTCTTACCTTTTGTTGATCACTATATGACTGGCAAGGTCCTTTGATCAGTTCTCATACTTCGATTGATTGTACAACTTGGTTTTATTGAGTTTGTAAGGCATTTAGCATTTGGATCTGCACTTTATATGACTTTCCTGATCATTGATTCTATGAAAATGCATAGGGGTTATGATTAATTTTTTTTATATATATGATATGATCCTTATGTTAATCTTTTCATAACTTTTGGCTTGTCGACTATATGAATATCGTTTGGCACCTTGATTAAACTTTTGATTATATGAATTGATACATTGGCGCATGGTTGATTTTTGGTCTTGATTTATAAGTCGGGTGTTTAAACATTATGGCATAACGTTTGCGCGCTTACACATTTGATTTCATTAGTTGGGCACATGATTCGATGGTTGAATTACTATTATGGATTGGACAGCTATGTAAATCGGCAGTTGTACTTGGCAGTTGTACTTGGATAATCAATATTTTTCATGGCAGACTCCACCACCTTCGCATGCTCGCATTTATGCTTAACCCTTTTGCTCATTCGTTGCTGTTAGCTCGGGTAGCTCGGCTCCTGTGTGTGTTGGTGAATCCAAACCCTTCCCTTACCATGTGTTCGGCTCCATGGCACCAGTCGTGCGAGTTGAGCCCAATGGCAATCAAGCCCTGTTAATGTTTGACAATGCTCGCCAAGATTTGGAAGACAATGGATGGCTTACCTTCGTGAAACGATTTGAGGGTTTTAACCTTTGTGTAGCACGACAGTTTGCCATGACCTTTGATGGCTGTCGAGCCAAGGTGGGTGATATACAGTTAGAGATCGATGAACAATTTATCAGCTCAGCTACGGGGTTACCTACTTCGGGACATCGTTGGTTTAAGAATTGCAAGGTCGAGGAAGTGCCATGGACATTGCTGTTTCAATCACGCAAAGTCACCTCTTGTGATAGAGGTATGCCCATATCTATGCTCAAACCACGATGGCACGATTTATTAATGCTAGTCAAGCAGTTCGTGACCTGTGAAGGTCGATACGGACTTGTGTTCCTTTACCACCTACGTCTGTTGATGATTTTTATAGGATATCCTCTAAACATGCCTTTCTACTTTCATCATAGCCTGTATAAGATGTCGAAAAGATATAAAAGGCACAAGGCTGACAACAACCTGTTCCACCATGGGCTTATCAAGCTCATCATTGTTTATCATTTGAATTTGCATGGTGATAGTTGGAGGGCTTTCATCGCCCGTAATGGCTTTGAAGACACCGACCCTGTACAGGTTGATAAACCTATGTTAATTGAAACCAAACCCGAACCGCCTGTACCCTTACATCTCCTACTACCTAAACCCTCGGCTGGCCCTCCTATTGACTTACCCGACATTGTAACTAAGAGTGCAGAGGCCATTAAAAAGCCTATGAGCAAAAATCCCAAGGCAAACCTTACTGCAAATGCCAAAGGGAAAAGGAATGCCCGACTCATTTCGGGAATGGCCAGAAACAAACCAAAACCCTTTGCCGAGTCTAACCCTATCATCCTAAGTGAGGACTCCGATTCTGATGTTGAGCATTTTCTGGCCAGCAAGTACCCCTACTCGCAAGGTTTATGTCCCGAACCCCCTTATGATTTTGTATCAAACCTTCCCCCCTACCTAAAGGACGACCCTAACTACCCGGGTATTAAATTGCCTCGTGAAACCCTCGATCATTTGGCCAAACCCTCGAAACCCACACAGTCACCCTGTGACCAATGCAATTCAATGTTAGAATGATATTATATTGATGTTCCAATACTCCAATCGAAGATTCAATCATTGGAAGACCAGATTGCAGTGCTAACCAGTCAAAAAGCCAAGCTCCAAGCAACAGATAAAAAACAAAATACAACCGGCTCCATCTTGTTCAAAAATGTGGAATCAGCCACGGCTATTGTAAATTCCAAGCTGGCATAATCAAGCAGCCTCGTCGCTACACAGGTATGGTTTTGACATCGTTTTGTTTTGTAAATAATCTAGGTTGATATAATGATTTGAATTCAGTTTTTAAGTAGTTCTGTTTACATCTTGAATGACTCTGTTATAATGCGTACATTCTATATATAGCTTTGCTTTGAATAAAAAGAAATTTCGATTCGATATACGATCTCATCATTCCCAGTATAGCAATCAATAGATTTTGATTGGATTTGAGTGGTCTGCGTTTAGATTTGATTGATTGGTTTCCCTTATTAAGTTGACAAAATTAATAGTTTGTCTTCGAATGGATTGGTTTGTGTCCGATTTGAAAAGGAACTTTTTCATACTCAGTTTAGAACACAGTTATGTTCGGATTTGATTTTGTTATGATCCATATGCTATGGTTGGAAAATGATTTGATTGAGTTTGGTTGTTATGATATGCTCTGTTCGATTTTAATTTGGGAAACGAACTACTCTGTTTTTATAAAAAACAATATGTTCATTTAAGTCTATGCAGGTGTGCCCGAATCATGGAATGAATTCGATTCGCGACAACTATGCTAAACCCCAGCCAATTGATTCGTTTGATTGGAACAATTTCGTGTTGATCAAAGTCGATCAACCCTTTTTGCCCAATTGGCCATAACAAATTATGAATTCTATTGCCAATCAATCAAGCCTGTTATGATCTTATTTTAAATTGATTTTCGAGTTGAGTTTGAATTGATCTATTCGTGGCATGAACCGTTCGCTGTGTCAACACAGTCATAACGATTGGAATGATCTTTTCGAATTCATATTTCCTCTTGACAAGGCAGCGTAATAGTTGCTTGCCATTTGTTTTGATTATAATCAGTTTTACAACTGTTGGATTCGATTGGTTTTGAAACGAATTGATTGACTGTGTTATTTTTACCAAATCCAGTTATGATTCGTTTGGATGAAATGATCTTGGTCAAGGTCAATCATTTTATAAAAACAAACAATCGGATATCTATAACGAACTCTGTTTGATTAATCCTGTTATGATTTTGTTATGAGTTAGTTATGGTTTGAATTCGCTCACAGCCTAAATCACTTGCTATACAGTTATCATGATTTGAAAATAATCCTGTTCGATTCGATTATTCCTCCTATCGATAAGAAAAGTATAACGAAGTGTTTGCGATTTGTTTTGTTTTCAATTGAATATCAAAACGATCTCATAACTGATGGATTCGATTTGTTGAGAAACGATTACGATGCTGTTCCATATGATTTCATTTACCCGAATTATGACAATAACTGAAACAGAGTATTCCTATCTCTGTATTCGGTTAAATGATGTGGATCCTGTTTGAGTTCATAATGGAATAACGATTTCAATTTATGACTTGTTCTCAAATAATTATTGGATGATAATTGAATTAAATCTCCTTAAAATATTTTCAATTAATTTCAATTCTGATTATGTATCTTATTTTAGACTAGCTACAGAATCAGAGGATTCTGTAGCTAGTCTACAGAATTAAATTTTCTATCATTTATTAATAAAAGATCCTTCTAATTTGTTCATTTTTGGTCCTTTTTAGGTGAATTCAAATTGCATGGGATTTGATGGACAGTCTAGCGGATATTTGAATATTTTAGTTTTATTTTAGTTTCCTAGTTTAGACAACTTTGGGATATCTCCCAGATTTCATGTAAACTGTTTTATAACTTCCACAGGGAGGTTTTACCCTGTGGAAAACCTTTAAATACTTATTATTTTTTGTAATAAGGATCATCCTCGCTTGTGGGAGAACCAGGATTATGGATATCTAATAGAGACTGAGACAAAAGTTGATGTTCTGCTACAGCTTTAGCTTTTCATAATATCAATCTTTTGTTTCATGTTTATGTTTATCAATTTACATTTGGTTAATGACTACTTTAGCTATCTTAGTCTCTTGTAAATGATATGATTTGATTAATACAATCCATATCTGATTTCTTCCCGTATTTAAAAAAATAGCAATTACTTGATTCAGTTTGTGAACGACAGATTTCTCTTCTTCATCAATTGAATTATTAAGTATAAGTTTTTGCATAACAGGTTTACCTAATTGCAGAGATTTATAAATCATATAATTGTTATGATTTTTTATGTCTTGTTTGTCCTATAAACAAACTTAAAGAGAATTGCAGCTATCGTTTACGAGAAGCTTCTGGATTATTCGGTGCGAGTTTCCTTCCTCCGATCTGCTAGTACAGTCATCATACACAGGACAAATCTGGAGCGTATTTCCAGGTTAGTTTGTCATTACTTTCGTTGATTTGATTAGATATATTTATAGTTTAGATTAGTGTTTTAGTTTAATTAGCTTTCTGTTTTATTTCTTGTTCATAAAACTATAAAAAATCAAAAAATATCTTTTACTGTCTTAGGGAAGAATCCAAATGAGTTTTTCAGGTTTTAATTAAATCTGTAAATTGTCTATATTGTACATTTTGTGAATAAGTGATATTGTAGTTAGTAGTTAGATAGTTGATTAGAGTTAGTATAATATTAATTAGTAGATTATATATATAATAGTTAGAGTAGTTTAGTTTAGTTTAGTTTGTTTAGTAGTTAGTTTTAATTAGATTAGTTTATTAGTTAGTTTTGTTTATTGTTAGTTAGTTTAGTTAGTTTTATTTAGTTTTAGTTAGATTAGTTAGTTTAGATTAGTTTTTATTTTTTGTTTTTTTTAGGACCTTAGATCGGCCAACGGAGCCGCTAAACCCGTCAGGGTGGTTCATTCCAAACGGCTTGGGTTATTAGACAACCCCGGACCGGTTCCACTCTCTCAGTTGACGGATGGTCAATTTCGCCTGTCAACAAATGGCGCTAGAAGGAGGGCTTGAACTTAATTAATGGCACGAGGCGGTCACAAGACTCCTCCCCCCCCTAACCGATCACCTTTAGTGACCAAAATCCATTCACACGATAATATTCCCCTTCAAACAACAACTACTTCAACCGACGATCCACAGATCACAGTTGAGCCAACAACCCCTAATCCTACAGGTGGTGACATACAAGAGATTGTCCGTCAATCTCTTATTAAAACACATAGTGCCTTAGCTCGCCTTAGGCAACCAAACCGTCCATGGGGTCAACCTTTGGACTTCTCTGATATCAGAGAACAATTAGGTGACACTAACCTCATTGTGAATCCCACAGATCCAATCACAAATCCTGCTGCAGGAGGATCTGGGATACCTCCTTCACCACCTCCATCATCTCCTTCCTCTTCTGGAGGAGATTCCTCGTCAGACGAAGGCAATTCACCTTCTCAGCCTTCCACACCCACTACCCCAATGGAAAATTAGAACAATCCTGCTAGACCTTGGCTTGATCAGGATGTTGTAGCTGTACCTGGAGCTCATCACCCTTTACCTAAACACCCGGAGAAATGGCTTCCCAATTTTGATCCTGACTCCAAACAAATAGCTGAAGATCATATCAAAAAATTTATGTTAGCCATTAGACTCCGCAATGTTGAACATGAAGATGTTGTCTGTAGGTTGTTCCCTTATACTTTTGAGGGTAATGCATCCACTTGGTACTTTGCCCAACAACCCCATACCATCGTATCTTGGGAAAATTTTGAGTCATGCTTTTTGGAAAAGTTCAGAGACGGTAAGCCTCCGGAAGTCTTAGTCATGGATCTTTCTAGCTTAAGAATGAACCCAAAAGAAAAAGTCAAAGACTTTAATCAAAGATTCTTAACACTTAAAAACCGAATCCCTACAGATTCTATGCCTGCTGAGAGTCTTATAATAGCTTACTACACTAAAGCTTTACATCAAAGTATAGCTATTTGGGTTAAGCGATCTAAGAAAGCCATGTTGTTAGAGGCCTTTGAGGAGGCCATCCAGATTGAAAAAGACATACTTAGTCTTAAAGACTCTTCTAGCAACGAAACCGAGACTAGTTCTTCCTCCAAAAAGAAGATTGAAATTCTCCCCAGACCTACTCAAAGTAAAACACAACCTGAAAACTCTGATTTGGAAAATTTAACTAAAGTTGTTCAAAAACTGTCGAATCAAGTTATAGACTTAAAAAGGTCGACTGAAGAAGCTTCCTCGAGTAAAGGAACCTACAAACCCCCTTTCCAAAATCCTTTTCCTACCAACAGACCTAATCCAACCCCCGAAGGCTTAATTCTAGAAAGTTTGCAATGTGCCCTTCAAACAATTCTAGAAGCCCAAGATAACTTGATACCCCCTGAGATCCCTCAGGAGGTAGCTGAACTAGAAACAATTCAAGAAGAAGAGTCTTCTCCAAACATATTTGGACACTTCTCGGACAACATATTTCAAGCTAACTTCGAGACTGTTCACCATTATAATACTAGGAGTAAGACATCAAACAAGCCTTCTACCGAAAACACTACAACTTCACCTCCAAAGCCATCTAAATCAGCTGAGACTAAACAGAGTAATGTGAACCCCAACTTAGATTATGATGTTGTTGAAGATATTAAAAAGTTAAGGGCTAACATTTCTATTTATGAGTTATTGAAGTTTCCATTTCTGCTTCAAAAAATGTTGCAAAATATTTCATAGAACGACAAAAATGGTAATTCAATTGGTAACAAGGTTGTGCAAAGCAAAGTTCCGCAGAAGACTTCCACTAAAAATAATACTGATCCTCAAGATAAAGGAAGCCTTCCTGTAGTCCCTGTAAATAATGTAAATAATGTAGATAAAGTAGCATTAGAAATTGCGAGTAAGAAGCCACAAGCTACTACTCCTGGTACTCGCAAAAATGTACCTCCTTTTCTTTTAACTTTCAAGATTTTCAACAGAAATGTGCATAATTGTATGGTGGACTCAGGAGCGTCATCCAATGTGATGCCTTGGTCTGTCTACCAAAAGATTAATGCTGAAGTGGAACCATCTACTTTAAAAATCATACAACTTGATCGGACAAATGTTAAAGTTATAGGCGAACTAAAAAATGTATTGATTAGATTATCGTCTAATCCAAAGGTTCATCAGGTTATTGATATAATCGTTGTGGATATTCCAGAAGTGTATGGTCTATTTTTAAGCAAGGACTGGTCGGAGCAGCTACATGGTTACTTCGCAATAGACTGGTCTCACTTATGGCTCCCAGAGAACGGTAAGCCTAACAAGATCAGAGTGAATCGTGAGCGCTAACTTAAGTTCACGGTCACAGATCTGAACGATCCTAACGAACCATATACACCTTCTGCTGATTCACCCGAAGTCCAAGGGATGGACACCTTCTTCGGCAATTTCATGGCCGAGGCTTCACCTATCATCAATCCAGAACAACAGTCCGAGATCGTAGCATATATGCAACCAACAACTTCTATGCAACAGTCCCATGTGCCTGATGAAAATCAAATTTGGTCTCTATATTTCGACGGTTCTAAGTCTAAAGAAGGAGCTGGAGAAGGCTGCATCATTATCGATCCGGAAGGTAACAAGACATTAATGGCTTGTAGATTAGAATTTGAATGTACTAACAATACTGCAGAATATGAGGCTTTACTACAAGGTCTCAGAAAAGCTCTGGATATGAACATTCAAAACCTGGTTGTATTTGGCGACTCTGAAATAGTGGTTAGATAGGTAAGAGATTCTATACACTGTCTTTCCACGCATCTCAAAAGTTACCAGTCTGAGGTATGGAGTTTAATGAATAAATTTTCTGCTTTCAATATAAATTCCATTCCTAGATTAAATAATGCTGAAGCAGATATATTAGCTAATGTAGCCTCTAAACTTCTTCCTGCAGAAGGCTTGTCCCCAGACGCATTCTCCGTCGAGCTATTGTTTCGACCATCTTTTCCTGACAACATCACGAACTGGAGAGTATTTGACGATGATCAGCAGATCATTAACTTTCTGCACATGGAAGAAACCTTTCAAGGCACGGTGATAGATGAACGCACACACGATGACAATTTGCACGATTTTACGGTAATACCTGATCCGAAATCTCCTGAAGCTCTGTCGGACATGGTAAATTCCATACCTAAATCTATAGTTAGATTAGAGAAGTTTTATGATTTTGAAGATAAAATTGAAAAGACGGTCAATTGTAAAACCAATAGTTCCTCGCTATCTTATGAAAAAGTGAACTTGGGAACTAGTGAAAATCCTCAGTACATTAACCTAGGCTTGGGATGTTCTAGATAAGAAAAAGCTGATTTTGTTAAATTATTTAAAGAATTTAAGGACGTCTTTGCATGGACGTATGATGATCTTAAAACGTTCGATCCTAATATCATACAACATGTCATCCCGATGAAGCCCCAAACCTTACCCTTCCAACAGAAACTAAGGAAGATGCACCCTAAACTAGAACCGACCGTTCAAAAAGAATTGAATAAACTCCTAAGTGCTAAAATAATTTTTCCTGTTAGACACACTCAATGGGTGTCCAACCTTGTCCCAGTTCGGAAGAAAAATGGGGAAATCCGACTCTGTGTCGATTTTCGAAACCTCAATAGAGCGTCTGACAAAGACAACTATCCTGTCCCACCCATGGAACAGATCCTTCAACAGGTATCTGGTTCCGAGAGGCTATCTTTATTGGATGGTTTCTCTGGATACAACCAAGTCTTGATGTCTCTGCCAGACCAACTCAAAACTACCTTCCGTACTCCGTGGGGCACTTGAGCTTATCGTAAAATGCCCTTTGGATTGATTAATGCTGGTGCTACCTTTCAGAGAGCAATGGACATTTCTTTTCGAGGCTTAATCAATCACTCCGTCGTAGTTTACTTAGATGATGTGACCATTTATTCTAAAAATAAAGACGATCATCTAGCTCACTTACGAGCCGTTCTGCTACGATGTCGTAAATACGACATCTCCTTGAATCCCAAAAAGTCCATCTTTGTAGTAGAACAAGGTAAACTCTTAGGTTTCATTGTGTCTAGCGAAGGAATGATTATTGACCCCGAGAGGACTCAAGTCATCGCTAAACTTCCCCCTCCTACATCCAAAAAATCCATGCAGTCTTTCTTAGGCCAGATTAACTTCGTGAGAAGATTCGTCCCCAGTTTCTCCGAAATGGTCAGGCCTCTACAGAACCTAATTAAGAAAGACACCCAATATCACTGGGGACCCACAGAAAATCAAGCTTTTAATGCCATAAAGAAGGCCATAATAGATGCTCCGTCTCTCATGAGCCCTGACTTCTCTCAAGATTTTACACTCTATACTTTTGCCTCTGAGCGTTCCTATGCCGCCATCCTAACTCAGAAGAATTCCGAGAACAACAAAGTACCCATCGCCTTTATGAGCTCTGTTTTCAAAGGTGTTGAACTTAACTACCCAGCGGTTGATCAGAAATCCTACGCTATTTTCAAAGCAGTTAAGCATTTTTGGTCCTATCTTTTGAAGTCAAGGACAAAATTCATTGTCCCCTACCCTGCCGTAAGGAACTTGTTAGTGCAGAAGGAGTTAGGAGAAAAGAGAGCTAACTGGGTCACCTCCTTGCAGGAGTATGACTTAGAGATCACCCCAGCTCATATCATGAGAGGCCAAGGGTTGTGTAAGTTGGTTGTTGATTCATAAATAGGATAGCAAGAAGACAGTGATACGTCAAACCTAGGACAAAGCGATCAAAGTTTGATCTGTTGCGCACAAAACCTTGTTAGTCACTGGTACGATGATATTAGATTCTGTCTTGAACATGGGTCAACACCTCGTCACTTAGACCCTACCAAGAGAAGAGCGTTGAGGCTAAATTCTACCTCCTTTCATCTAATTAACGGTGTACTGTTTCGTTAGAATTTTGACGGCGTACTGATGCGCTGTCTCAAGAAAGACGAAGCAGAAAAAGTCTTGCTCGAGTTGCATGCAGGAGAAGCTGGTGGTAACTTCGGTGGTGACACCACTGCTCATAAGGTTTTAAGAGCCAGTTACTACTAGCCCACGCTTTTTAGGGATGCCCATGCCTTGTGTCGTAAATGTATCATCTGTCAGAAAGCATCAGGGCGATTGCAAAAACCAGCCTTTTCCTTGCAACCCGTTTCAGTAGATTCTCCTTTCCAGAAATGGGGCCTTGATATCATAGGTCCAGTTAACCCTCCATCCTCGCAACAACACAAGTATATTGTGATATCCATAGATTACTTTACTCGATGGTCTGAAGCTGCTGCACTAAGAACTGTTTACACCAGTCAGGTAATCGCTTTTCTAAACTCGAATATTATCACTTGTTTCGGTATCCCTGACTGTTTAGTCTTTGACAACGCTTCATACTTTTCTTCTCTTGAGATGAGCGAGTTCGCTTTGGAGAAAGGAATTAAGATGAAGTACTCTGCTAGTTACTACCCCCAGGGCAACGAATTAGAAGAATCAACAAACAAGAACTTGATTAAAATTATCAAAAGAACCGTGGTTGAAAATCACAAGAATTGGCACAATGCGCTGCTGAACGCACTGTGGGCTGATAGGGTAACGCCAAAAGATGCTATAGGTAACTCCCCCTTTTTTCTCGTTTATGGAAGAGAAGCAATTCTTCCACCTCACATTCTTCTTCCTTCGCTTCAGTTGTCACAAAAATTCCAAGAAGAAGATTGTCCCCCTTTAGAAAACCGGATTAACGCTTTGATGAAGCTAGAAGAAGTAAGAGCCCAAGCTAAGCGCAAGTTAGATCAACATCAACAATTGGTTAAAAGCTGGTTCGATTCTAATTCTGCTTTTGATAGGAATTTTGAAGTAGGCGATCTCGTCTTGAAGTGGGACAAACCACACGAAGGAAAGGGCGAGCACACAAAATTTCAAAACTTATGGCTTGGACCATTTTTAATTGCTGAAAAGTTGGGTCCTAGTTCCTTTCGATTGCAGAATCTTGAAGGGCAGCTTGACACCTATCCGGTGAATGGCCAAGCCCTGAAAAGATACTTTGCTTGATAAATACCCTTGTATATTATGTATATATTTTATTTTTGTTTGCGTTTTAGTTTGCTTTCTGTTTTGATTTTGGATTTGAATTTATCAGTTTGTGTTTTTTGAAAAATACACATACCTGTACACTGAGCTATTCAGACAAAGACGATAGAAAATTCCTTCCCTGAGATAACTTCTGAAAAATTTGTACAAACATCAATGATATATTGCTGAAATTGATATATGTGTTGGAAAATTTTGTTGTTTTAAAGAAGTTGACTGATTTCGATCTCTGAGCAAAGCTTGTCATGATCATCTATTATCTTTTTACGCTGTCCCTTTTCCGTAAAGGAATGAATCAGAGGATGTCTCCCTGTCTTAGGAAGTTGTTTTGTAAATAAAACATCTCTGGATCTAAATAAAGGACAGTTCTAATTTTTTTTTTGATGAGGTCTAAAGAACAAAAAATGTTAAAATATCAAGATTTTCAGTGTCACCCCGCTCAAATATATATCTATAAAAAAACAAAATAAAATAAATTATGAATGAGAGCTGTGGGAAGTGCTTGTAAACCCGCCGGGATACTGAACAGGTCTGCTGGCAGCGGATAAATGCATGCATGGCATCAAGACAACTTCGCCGTGGTACTGAATAGGCCTGCTGGCAGCGAAGCAATGTCGGGTATATGAAAATTTTCCAAAAAGAAACCTCTTTAATGTCCTTTATTTTGATCCAGAACTTCTTGGCAGGATACAAATGTCAGAGTGGGTTAAATGGAAACCCTGTCGAGGCTATGGATGCCTACTGGCAGCAGTGGCTATGCCAACAGTATTGGAGATTTTATCTTTAATATCGTGACTTGTTGATCTTAAGACTGTTATTAGTTTTCATCTTTTGAAACACTGCTGGAAAAAAATGATTAATGATGATGTTTGTACGATTTTCTGGTTGTTATTTTTGAGTTGAAATTTTCTTTGCTGTCCTAATCTGAATTTGTTTCTTGTGACAGAGATAACTGGTTCTACTAGTGTGTCGCCATTGTAGCCAATTCACTTTTTCTGTTGTCTTATAAGCTGCCTACACCAATGTTTTGCAAACATCATTTTTTTCGTCGCAATTTTCTAATAAACGACATTTTCATTTTTTGCGACATTTGCACATTTGTCTTCGTTAAGTTTTCATGACTGTAAGTGTGAAAACTTCTCCTTTCGAAGTCACATTTCGATCATTATTTGAACTATCAATATCTCTTTTGTCATTATGCCTATTGCTCTTACCTTTTGTTGATCACTATATGACTGGCAAGGTCCTTTGATCAGTTCTCATACTTCGATTGATTGTATAACTTGGTTTTATTGAGTTTGTAAGGCATTTAGCATTTGGATCTGCACTTTATATGACTTGCCTGATCATTGATTCTATGAAAATGCATAGGGGTTATGATTAATTTTTATATATATATATGATATGATCCTTATGTTAATATTTTCATAACTTTTGGCTTGTCGACTATATGAATATCGTTTGGCACCTTGGTTAAACTTTTGATTAAATGAATTGATACATTAGCGCATGGTTGATTTTTGGTCTTGATTTATAAGTCGGGTGTTTAAAAATAATGGCATAACGTTTGCGCGCTTACACATTTGATTTCATTAGTTGGGCACATGATTCGATGGTTGAATTACTATTATGGATTGGACAACTATGTAAATCGGCGGTTGTACTTGGATAATCAATATTTTGCATGGCAGACTCCACCACCTTCGCATGCTCGCATTTATGCTTAAACCTTTTGCTCGTTCGTTGCTGTTAGCTCGGGTAGCTCGGCTCCTGTGTGTGTTGGTGAATCCAAACCCTTCCCTTACCATGTGTTCGGCTCCATGGCACCAGTCGTGCGAGTTGAGCCCAATGGCAATCAAGCCCTGTTAATGTTTGACAATGCCTGCCAAGATTTGGAAGACAATGGATGGATTACCTTCGTGAAACGATTTGAGGGTTTTAACCTTTGTGTAGCACGACAATTTTCCATGACCTTCGATGGCTGTCGAGCCAAGGTGGGCGATATACAGTTAGAGATCGATGAAAAATTTATCAGCTCATCTATGGGGTTACCTACTTCGGGACAGCGTTGGTTTAAGAATTGCAAGGTCGAGGAAGTGCCATGGACATTGCTGTTTCAATCGCGCAAAGTCACCTCTTGTGACAGAGGTATGCCCGTATCTATGCTCAAACCACGATGGCACGATTTATTAATGCTAGTCAAGCAGTTCATGACTTGTGAAGGTCGATACGGACTTGTGTTCCTTTACCACCTGCATCTGCTGATGATTTTTATAGGATATCCTCTAAACATTCCTTTCTACTTTCATCGTAGCCTGTATAAGATGTCGAAAAGATATAAAAGGTACAAGGCCGAGAACAACATGTTCCACCATGGGCTTATTAAGCTCATTGTTGTTTATCATTTGAATTTGCATGGTGATAGTTGGAGGGCTTTCATCGCCCGTAATGGCTTTGAAGACACCGACCCTGTACAGGTTGATAAACCTATGGTAATTGAAACCAAACCCGAACCGCCTGTACCCTTACATCTCCTACTGCCTAAACCCTCGGCTGGCCCTCCTATTGACTTACCCGACATTGTAACTAAGAGTGCAGAGGCCATTAAAAATCCTATGAGCAAAAATCCCAAGGCAAACCTTACTGCAAATGCCAAAGGGAAAAGGAATGCCCGACTCATTTGGAGAATGGCCAGAAACAAACCAAAATCCTCTGCCGAGTCTAACCCTATCATCTTAAGTGAGGACTTCGATTCTGATGTTGAGCGTTTTCTGGCCAGCGAGTACCCGTACTCGCAAGGTTTATGTCCCAAATCCCCTTATGATTTTGTATCAAACCTTCCCCCCTACCTAAAGGACGACCCTAACTACCCGGGTATTAAATTGCCTCGTGAAACCCTCGGTCATTTGGCCAAACCCTTGAAACCCACACAGTCACCCTGTGACCAATGCAATTCATGGTTAGAACGATATTATATTGATGTTTCGATACTCCAATCGAAGATTCAATCATTGGAAGACCAGATTGCAGTGCTAACTAGTCAAAAAGCCAAGCTCCAAGCAACAGATAAAAAGCAAAAGACAACCGGCTCCATCTTGTTCAAAAACGTGGAATCAACCATGGCTGTTGTAAATTCCAAGCTGGCATAATCAAGCAGCCTCGTCGCTACACAGGTATGGTTTTGACATCGTTTTGTTTTGTAAATAATCTAGGTTGATATAATGATTTGAATTTAGTTTTTAAGTAGTTCTGTTTACATCTTGAATGACTCTGTTATAATGCGTACATTCTATATATATCTTTGCTTTGAATAAAAAGAAATTTCGATTCGATATACGATCTCATCATTCCCAGTATAGCAATCGATAGATTTTGATTGGATTTCAGTGGTCTGCGTTTAGATTTGATTGATTGGTTTCCCTTATTAAGTTGACAAAATTAATAGTTTGTCTTCGAATGGATTGGTTTGTGTCCGATTTGAAAAGGAAAATTTTCATACTTAGTTTAGAACATAGTTATGTTCGGATTTGATTTTGTTATGATCCATATGCTATGGTTGGAAAACGATTTGATTGAGTTTGGTTGTTACGATATGCTCTGTTCGATTTTAATTTGGGAAACGAACTACTCTGTTTTTATAAAAACAATATGTTCATTTAAGTCTATGCAGGTGTGCCCGAATCATGGAATGAATTCGATTCGCGACAACTATGCTAAACCCCAGCCGATTGATTCATTTGATTGGAACGATTTCGTGTTGATCAAAGTCGATCAACCCTTTTTGCCTAATTGGCCATAAAAAATTATGAATTCTATTGCCAATCAATCAAGCCTGTTATGATCTTATTTTAAATTGATTTTCGAGCCGAGTTTGAATTGATCTATTCGTGGCATGAACCGTTCGCTGTGTCAACACAGTCATAACGATTGGAATGATATTGTCGAATTAATATTTCCTGTTGACAAGGCAGTGTAATAGTTGCTTTCCATTTGTTTTGATTATAATCGATTTCACAACTGTTGGATTCGATTGGTTTTGAAACGAATTGATTGACTGTGTTATTTTTACCAAATCCGGTTATGATTCGTTTGGATGAAATGATCTTGGTCAAGGTCAATCATTTTATAAAAACAAATGATCGGATATCTATAAAAAACTCTGTTTGATTAATCCTGTTACGATTTTGTTATGAGTCAGTTATGGTTTGAATTCGCTCACAGCCTAAATCGCTTGCTATACAGTTATCGTGATTTGAAAATAATCCTGTTCAATTCGATTATTCCTCCTGTCGATAAGAAAAGTATAACGAAGTGTTTGCGATTTGTTTTGTTTTCAATTGAATATCAAAACAATATCATAACTGATGGATTCGATTTGTTGAGAAACGATTACGATGCTGTTCCATATGATTTCATTTACCCGACTTATGACAATAACCGAAACAGAGTATTCCTATCTCTGTATTCGGTTAAATGATGTGGATCCTGTTTGAGTTCATAATGGAATAACGATTTCAATTTATGATTTGTTCTCAAATAATTATTGGATGATAATTGAATTAAATATCCCTAAAATATTTTCAATTAATTTCAATTCTGATTCTGTATCTTATTTTAGACTAGCTACAGAATCAGAGGATTCTGTAGCTAGTCTACAGAATTAAATTTTCTATCATTTATTAATAAAAGATCCTTCTAATTTGTTCATTTTTGGTCCTTTTCAGGTGAATTCGAATTGCATGGGATTTGATGGACA
>ML803030.1:86376-106946 GCA_009831015.1 Picea engelmannii
GGATATTTGAATATTTTAGTTTTATTTTAGTTTCCTAGTTTAGACAACTTTGGGATATCTCCCAGATTTCATGTAAACTGTTTTATAACTTCCACAGGGAGGTTTTACCCTGTGGAAAACCTTTAAATACTTATTATTTTTTGTAATAAGGATCATCCTCGCTTGTGGGAGAACCAGGATTATGGATATCTAATAGAGACTGAGACAGAAGTTGATGTTCTGCTACAACTTTAGCTTTTCATAATATCAATCTTTTGTTTCATTTTTATGTTTATCAATTTGCATTTGGTTAATGACTACTTTAGCTATCTTAGTCTCTTGCAAATGATATGATTTGATTAATACAATCCATATCTGATTTCTTCCCATATTTAAAAACATAGCAATTACTTGATTCAGTTTGTGAATGACAGATTTCTCTTCTTCATCAATTGAATTATTAAGTATAAGTTTTTGCATAACAGGTTTACCTAATTGCTGAGATTTATAAATCATATAATTGTTATGATTTTTTATGTTTTGTTTGTCCTGTAAACAAACTTAAAGAGCATTGCAACTATCGTTTAAGAGAAGCTTCTGGATTATTTGGTGCGAGTTTCCTTCCTCCGATCTGCTAGTACAGTCATCATACATAGGACAAATCTGGAGCGTATTTCCAGGTTAGTTTGTCATTACTTTCGTTGATTTGATTAGATATATTTATAGTTTAGATTAGTGTTTTAGTTTAATTAGCTTTCTGTTTTATTTCTTGTTCATAAAACTATAAAAAAAATATATATATATCTTTTACTGTCTTAGGGCAGAATCCAAATGAGTTTTTCAGGTTTTAATTAAATATGTAAATTGTCTATATTGTACATTTTGTGAATAAGTGATATTGCAGTTAGTAGTTAGATAGTTGATTAGAGTTAGTATAATATTAATTAGTAGATTATATATAGAATAGTTAGAGTAGTTTAGTTTAGTTTAGTTTTAGTTTAGTTTGTTTAGTAGTTAGTTTTAATTAGATTAGTTTATTAGTTAGTTTTGTTTATTGTTAGTTAGTTTAGTTAGTTTTATTTAGTTTTAGTTAGATTAGTTAGTTTAGATTAGTTTTTCTTTTTTGTTTTTTTTAGGACCTTAGATCGACCAACGGAGCCGCTAAACTCGTCAGGGTGGTTCATTCCAAACAGCTTGGGTTATTAGACAACCCCGGACCGGTTCCACTCTCTCAGTTGACGGACGGTCAATTTCGCCCGTCAACAAATGGTGCTAGAAGGAGGTATTGAACTTAATTAATGGCACGAGGCGGTCGCAAGACTCCTCCCCCCCCTAACCGATCACCTATAGTGACCAGAATCCATTCACACGATAATATTCCCCTTCAAACAACAACTACTTCAACCGACGATCCACAGATCACAGTTGAGCCAACAACCCCTAATCCTACAGGTGGTGACATACAAGAGATTGTCCGTCAATCTCTTATTAAAACACATAGTGCCTTAGCTCACCTTAGGCAACCAAACCGTCCGTGGGGTCAACCTTTGGACTTCTCTGATATCAGATAACAATTAGGTGACACTAACCTCACTGTGAATCCCACAGATCCAATCACAAATCTTGCTGCAGGAGGATCTGGGATACCTCCTTCACCACCTCCATCATCTCCTTCCTCTTCTGGAGGAGATTCCTCGTCAGACGAAGGCAATTCACCTTCTCAGCCTTCCACACCCACTACCCCAATGGAAAATAAGAACAATCCTGCTAGACCTTGACTTGATCAGGATGTTGTAGCTGTACCTGGAGCTCATCACCCTTTACCTAAACACCCGGAGAAATGGCTTCCCAAGTTTGATCCTGACTCCAAACAGATAGCTGAAGATCATATCAAAAAATTTATGTTAGCCATTAGACTCCGCAATGTCGAACATGAAGATGTTGTCTGTAGGTTGTTCCCTTATACTTTTGAGGGTAATGCATCCACTTGGTACTTTGGCCAACAACCCCATACCATCGTATCTTGGGAAAAGTTTGAGTCATGCTTTTTGGAAAAGTTCAGAGACGGTAAGCCTTCGGAAGTCTTAGTCACAGATCATAAACTTCTTGACTAACCAAGACAATTTCAAATATTTAGCTATTGACGATGAAGTATTCCAAGAGCAACCGACAGAGACCGATCCTCAGATAGAACAACCTATTGATAAATCAAAGTCTCACACAATCCCGAAAGGGATAGCTAATCTAGAAAATCTATTTGATTTGAAAGAGCGATTTAAAGGACCTAGAAACACAAAGACTGGTAGCTCTTGTCCCCTGCATGAAACTATAAATATTGGGACCCCAGAAAACCCAAAGAATGTGAATCTTCAAAAGACTATGTCTAGGGAGGAAAGGAAAGCTTATCTCAAATTGTTTAGACAATACCAAGATGTCTTCACATGGTCCTATTGAGATTTGAAAACATATGATACCCGCATCATTCAACACACTATCCCGTTAAAACCTAAAGTGAAACCTTTCCAACACAAGCTCCGAAAGTATCACCCCTCTCTGGAACCTCTCATGTATTAGGAATTAAAGAAACTTTTAGATGCCAAGATTATTTTCTAGTTTAGGCATTCTGCATGGGTAGCAAATCTTGTCCCGGTGAGGAAAAAGTCGAGAGAAATCCGCCTATGCGTGGATTTTAGGAACCTCAACATAGCTTCAGAAAAGGACAATTACATAGTCTCGTCGATGGAACAACTCCTGCAGACCATGTCTAGCTCGAAGATTTTCTCTCTACTAGACGGTTTCTCAGGTTACAACCAAGTCCTAGTTTCAGAGGAAGATCATTTGAAAACTACCTTTCGAACCAAGTGTGGAACCTTCGCTTATAAACACATGCCTTTTGGGTTAATTAACGTAGGAGTGACCTTCCAAAGGGCCATGTACGTAGCTTTCTAGGGACTAATCAACAAGTGTGTGGTGGTGTATCTAGATGACGTAACAATATATTCAAAGAATAGAGAAGAGCACATCCAACACTTAAATCAGATTTTCGAAAGGTGTAGGAAATACGATATATCCTTAAACCCTAAGAAAACTATCTTCGGTGTCGAGGAAGGTAAGCTGTTAGGTCACATTATATCTCAAGTAGGAATTTGCATAGGCCCAAAAAGGATTAAGGCCATAGCTCAACTCTCGTTGCCTCATAACAAGAAAGCTATGCAATCCTTTTTCGGGCAAATCAATTTTGTGAGGAAATTCACTCCCGATTTCGCAAAAAGTATCAAACCCTTACAAAGGATGATTCATAAAGATGTCGAATTTAAATGGGATGATGAATGAAAAGATTCTTTCAACAACATCAAAACTGCTACATCACGGGCCTCGGTATTACGAAGTCCCGATTTCAATAGATATTTCTTCGTCTATACTTTCGCTTTCTACCAATCCTTAGCCTCAGTATTGAATCAGAAGGATCATGACAATAACAAGGCCCCAATGTTGTTCATGAGCACTAATCTTCAAGGAGCTGAGCTCAATTATCCTGCTATAGATAAACAGGCCTCTGTGGTATATAATGAAGTAAAACACTTTAGGTCTTACATCCTCAAGAACCACACTACAGTAATTGTGTCGCACCCTGCATCCCGATCCTTGTTTACTCAGCAAGAAATGGGGGAAAGAAGAGGGAACTGGATGGCAGTAGTCCAAGAATTTGATTTAGATATAAAACTTTCCAAACTAGTAAAAGGACAAGGGTTATGCAAACTTGCAGCCGAAGCCCAGGACCAAGTAAATAAAGATTCTGGATGGGAGAATGAAATGACACTATGGAGTGGCGAAGTATCATACATCTCCCCAGGACAAACGTCTTGGTATAAGGATTTAACTTACCTCCTACACCATGGGACTTGTCCGTAAAATCCCAACCCTAGGGAAATGAGATCTCTTAGGTTAAAATCTACGCAATATCGCCTTATAAGTTTGGTACTCTTTCGAATTAATTATGATGGGGTACTATTAAGATGCCTCGAACGTGAAGACATAGACAAAGCGCTGAAGGAGCTCCATGATGGCCCTATTAGGGGATATTTTGCGGGAAACACCACCGCTCATAAGATTCTGAGAGCTGTCTATTACTGGCCCACCTTGTTCAAAGATGCTGAAACTTATGCTAGAAACGGTAAGACTTGTCAAATGAGCGCCAGGAAGGAGAAGAGAGCAGCAGTCCCACTCCAACCTGTGACTGTCTCTAGGCCTTTTGAGAAATGGGGGTTGGATATCATAGGAGAAATTACACCTAGCTCTACAAAACAACACAAGTACATTCTTACTGTAACCAATTATTTCACGAAATGGGTAGAGGCCATCCCTCTGACTCATGTAAACAAGAAGGTAGTAATCCAATTCATAGAACAACAACTAATCACAAGGTTTGGTATCTCTTCTGTCATGGTCTTTGATAATGTGGCTTATTTTTCTTCCACCCTTTTGATGGAGTTTTCTTTGGACAAAGGAATCATAATCAGGTACTCAAAAAATTATTATCCACAGGGAAATGATGTGGCAGAATCAACTAACAAGAACCTAGTGAGAATATTAAAGAATATGGTTGCAGATAACCAAATAAATTGGCATAATCAACTCCATAATGCTCTATGGGCCGATAGAGTCACACCAAAAGAAGCTATAGGGAATTCCCCATACTTTTTGGTCTATGGGCAAGAAGCCATCCTCCCAAATGGGCTCTATCTTCCTTCTCTTCAACTAGCCCAAGACTCCAACGAAGAACCTTCGTCAGCCATGCAACAAAGAATTAACACTCTACTCATGATGAAAGAAGAGAGAGAAAAAACTAAGTCAAAATTCCTAGCTCACCAATAGATAGTGAAAATATGGTTCAATAATCATAAGGCTAAAGACAAAAACTTCGAAGTAGGAGACCTAGTCCTAAAGTGGGACAGAGAAAATGAACCAAAAGGCAAGCATTCTAAGTTTCAAAATCTGTGGCTTGGACCTTTCCAAGGGGCTGAGAAGATTGGGGTAGACACTTATCGGTTGCAAAATCCGTGGGGGGAAACTGATGCCCTTCCAGTGAATGGCCAAGCCCTAAAACAATTTTTCCAATAAGATTAAAAAAAATAAAAAATAAAAAATAAATAAATATATGTGTGTTTTATGTTCTTTGTTGAGTATCTTCACGATTGCGAAATGCTTCTTTTTGTTGTTTACTTTTTGGTTTTCTATGCTTTTGAAGGTGTGTCTTGCAAGACAATGGTTGACCTTAAAATCATGCGACATAGAGAACTCTATTTCTAACTCGTTGCAAACTTACAAATATGAGAAGCACTAGAGAACTTGCAGTTACTTTGATGAGTCCTCTGTCTAACCTGAGAAAATGAACAACTTCAAAGAAATGCCATAAGTGTCTACTTAGTGGTTTGGTAAGACCTTAAGGGGATGAAGGAAACCTGGAAAGGACTACATGAACCCAAAAGACGAAGCTAGTAAAGGGTCCACCTTAACCATCTCACTTTGCAAATAAACATACATCCTCCTCTCCCACTCACTCGGGGCATCATGCTGAAATAAAATTGATCTTATCAAAAGAGTGAATAGTAGGAGAGGGTATGCAAATATCTCCGTCGGGGCTATGGATGCTCGATGGCAGTGGAGAAAGGTCTGTGATGTCGGGGTGACTCCGTCAGGGCTATGGACACTCGCTAGTAGCGGAGCGACACCGAAGCAAGTGAGTAGAGGTAACTAAAGGCTCCATGCCGGTGAATACTTTTATAAAATTTTGTAGAAAGGGGGCATGATTCAAGGTCAAAGGAAATGAAGGAGGAAAAGGGTTAAAACCCCATGGGAAAGTCCATAAGCATCGACTGAAGAATTTCAATGCAAAGGTAAAGAGGTTCTGATTTGAAACCAGTCAAGATTCTCCATCAGCTTCTGTATCAACCGAACCTTGGAGGAGGAACAGAGATTATGCTTTCGCCCAGTGAATCACCATTTGTTGAGCACTCAACACACCCTAAAAGTCTATGTTCTTATTTTTTTTACTTTTTGGGTACCACTTGATCCTTTGCACTGTCTATTTCAACTTCAGTATGAAAACTGTTGCCTTTGTTTATCATTTTGTGTTTTCATGTTGAGTCATTTAAAGTCTTCTTGAACATGTGAAAATCATCTTAACTTTAAAAGGGACTAACATTTACTTAAAGAATCAACAGTCTAAAGTTTTCCCAACGCGCTTAGAAAATTCGGCATCGGGAAAGATTAAAAGTGAAGAAAATCACTTGAGAGAACCAAAACAGTCAAGCGTTGAATTTCACTGGGGTTGACAAAAGAAGGTCTCTCGTCTTTGTGAATAAGCTTCACTAAAGATATCATTGAAGACCGACCCGTTCGACATTGACAGAAGATTAAAAGAATAAGTGTCGCACAAAGTAAATGTGATATCACCGATCGTCGACTTCCAAAATATTTTCGGCATTGGGACTTTACGATGATGATAACCCACGAAGAAAACTACGCGTTGATCCTCGACGCCATCCCGCCATCGACAATCGCAATATCTAGCTCTTTTAGAACGTTCAACGTAAACGAAGCCCCAAGTGTAATCCTTACCCACAAGCCAAGTTCTAGATTTTATTTTTAATAAACCCCGAGTCAGTAACACCACATCAACATCAATCGACATCGAAAGTTTATAAAGGAAAATATCAATGAACTGACAAAATAGCTCAGAACAACAATAATTATAAAATCACATAATTTATGAGAAGCTTAGATAAAAAACACTGTAGATTTACATACAAAGAGGGAACACAATACATTCAACTGCAAAACAATTTCAAAATTTCATATATTAAGACTCCCGCCAAGCTCAAGTTACATAGAAATAAACATCATCGATGCCTTGACTAACTGGCCCGGTTACAGTGAGGACGTAAAAACCTTCACAACAAACAGAGAAAACTATCAAATGTCACTTCGGAGAATGTAAAGCAAGAGTCCACCCATCATGTATCTTTTGCACACAGACCTTCTCCCGGACTACTCCTTGCGCCTTGCAGTGTTTTCATTTTTTCCTTCTGTGTCATCCTCTGCGCTTCGCGCAGCTACACAATCATATCTTGTGCTTCTCAAAGCTATCTCTTGAGCCAATTCTTGCTTCCTTCGCGACCCTGCGGTGTTGATACCTCCTGGTTCTTTGCCACCAACTGTCTCTGCAATTCTCTATTTTCTTGATAAATTTCGGCTATGGCGAGTTGGGCCCGCTCTAGCTGCTGGGTGGACTTCCAACGGGAGAACCCAATGTATTTACCCTTCCCATTCATCCCCCGATTCCTCGAATGGTAGTCCCGACAGGCTCTGACTAGGTAGTGTGCATTATAAACTCCTCAACGACCGGGTGTGCACTCATCTTAGTTGGGAGGTGGCCTTCTGCTCCTAATTCCTAATTTTTTCTAGGCATTCCCCTCCTCTGCAGTGTCTTCTTCTGAGAGGGCACGACCTCCAACATATGTCCTTCAGACATATTTTTCCCCACTCCCACCTCCGCTTGAGACACTGACACCATTTCTGAGCAAAGGTAGGTACCTCCTATTGAAGCTTTAGGGACACTTGATGCCGATAAGAAAGAGTCCCAGGCACATTGGGGCTCAGACCCGGTGTTGTAACAGATATCAAAATTGATTGTGCTGCCCAAGGTACAAATTGGTTCTCATTCATTTACATTTGATCATGTATATGGTATCACTGGGTCTGCTTCAACACCCATTTTTGAAGAATGTGTTGCTCCACTTATTGATGGTTTGTTCCATGGCTACAATGCTATGCTTCTTGCATATGGACAGAATGGTTCTGGTAAGACATATACCATGGGCACTGGTTATGGTGATGGTGGTGAAATAGGAATTATTCCTCAGGTTACAGAAACAATATTCAAGAAGATTGAAAGCCTAAAGCATCAAGCAGAATTTCAGGACCTTCGGGGGTTGAAATGTCGCAATCAAAATCCACTATTCACAGTGCCAAGCCACTGAGACACCAATTGATTTGCTCGTCCGTTCATAAGTGAGAAATTCCGATACAGGTAAAAGATTGAAGTCTTAATCAATAAAACACATTTTCAAGTGTACAATGGATTTTAAAATATTTCTTGTTTTCAAATGTAAGCATCACAGTCGGTTAGAATACATGGGCCGGGCCCAATAAATTTGGTGTTTTTTTTTCAATCCCAGAACGCCAATGGACACTTAAAAAAGAAGGTTTGGGTAGGCTTCTTTTTGGACTTTCGGGCTATCAAAGAGTGTCACGAAATCGACAAGTGATTATATGAAATAAATCTACCGCGATACCCATGTAGCTGGACCTGCAATGGTATGAAAATGAAGAGACATAGATTGTTGATACTATCATCTGTTTCTTCTGTACCATGCTGCTCTTCTCAAATCTTCCCCACCAGAAATTCTCAAGATTAATTCTTCACCTTCAACTGATCTCGGTTCGAACTCCAAGAATTCATCCTTCCATCAGGTTGTGTGTTTGATGAACAGTTTCCTTGCAGGCCTTAGTCCAGGGTCTAGTAAGCCGCAAAGCTCTGATCAGGATGTTAGCAATATTAAAGTAGAGTCGGAGGTTCCATGGCCAATCTTTGAATATCCCTCAGATTATGGAGCGAAGAAATATTTATTGAGGAAAGCTACAGCCATTGCGAATCGATCTTGCCATTATATTTACAGTTTTCAGTCTCGGATATCAGTGTTCATGAGATTCGGGAAGACGAATTAATTGATCGGTCCTCTCTTACATACATGAAAGGACCCAAAAACCCTAATTCAACATCAGTTCCGGTGACCTTTGGAGGAAATCTCGATGTGAATGAAAGGAAAAAGTATTTTAATTATTCTGAAGGGACAGAATTGGCTTGTGGTTTTTCCAATCACGGTAGCCTGGGGTTCATTGTGTCTGAAGAAGATAAAAAGGCCATGGAGCAATGCATGGTCTTGGTGGTGATTTCAGCTATATTTGGAGCCTATGACAGGATTAGGCAACCCATGCATGTTAGGAGAATCACTACAGAAAATGTTTGTTTCTTCATTTTTATGGACACGTTGCATTTTTTTTTGGTGGCGCGCTGAATCATGTGGGCGTTATGGACATATTGCACTTTCATTGGCCACACATGGATACTGATTATGGCTATTGTAGATACATCAGAGAGATTCTCCTGGAAGGACTGACATGCTGTCACTGGCCATTTTAATACGTTTCTCTCGACCAACAATCCAAAGCTTTCAGCCTTGACTCAGCAAGCAGAATCGTTTATCACCGATGGTCGCTATCTTGGAGCAACATTGGACTGTAATGGACTCCGTCCTGGCCGTTTCTATGTAAACTACAGCGAGCGAGTTATCATGGCAAGTGAAGTGGCATCCATATCAAAGCGTTGTTTCAGTAAACGAGTTCTTGGCATCTAGATGGCAAGAACTTTGTAAATCTTATGACTCTTCACGCTGCCAAGGGATTGGAGTTTGACTGTGTGTTCATCACTGGGTTGCAAGAGGACTTACCCGAGTCCAAGCCAGGTGAAGGCCGTGCCAGAACAATCGTCGTAGCAGTTGTAGGTGGATCCCAACATAGATGCAGGGGATCTGCCCAGCTTAAGCTACCCTCTTTCAAACCAACAACCCCAGGGAGCACTGAGAAGGGAGGGTTAATAGGAAGCAAACCCTCGAGCGATACCTCAAGAAAAAATGTGCTTCCAGGTTCCATACAACAATCCGCGAATCAAGAGACAAAACTTCTAATAGTGACCATACTGTAAATTAGAAGTTTACAGTGCTTCCAGGTTCCATACATGCTAGCGAGAAGAAGTATTGCAGGTGTCTTCCATGGCTGTCTGAGTTTTCTGATTGTTCAATCTCTTTTCAAACTAGATTTAGAAGCTCCACTCAAGGAGACAAGTCCTACTGTGTTTGCCCAAAGTTTTTTTTTTCAAAAAGGATTTCGTCTCAATCGAACAGTTTCAATGCAAATGTGGGCTCGCTTATATCTGAAACTCAATCCAAATCTATGGTGGGTTCAACTCCATATGTTGATATTCCCAAGTCATTACCGAAGAGGAAGAGGAAGCCACTTATAACACCAATCAAGGAGCTCATTCCCAGGGCAAGGAGGGTGAGGGAAATGAACCAGGGTGTCACTGAAAGAGTTCTACAGCGTCCTGAAAATGGGATGCTGGTTCAGAGATTGGTGCCAGTTGCCCATCAGGTTTATCAAGCAAAAACTGCTCTTTATGAAGGTGTTGCCAAGCTTATAAATGACATCCTGGTTACAGTCGAAAGTTTCCATCTTTATGACAGAGTAGGAAGAGATGTTACTCATAAGGAAAGGTTTATGGTTGATAGGTTACCATCCATTATAGAGCTTTGCATCCAAGCAGGCCTAGATCTTCCAGATTTCCCAACAAAGAGAAGAGGCTATCCTGTCTACATGGTAGCGAGCAAAATTGTAGATTTTGAAAAATGCTCTCCTCCAAAAGATTCAAATTCTATGGATGTTGACGAAGGTTTTGAGTCTCGCGATTTCTGGGATTCAAAGAGATAGCAGAAGCCGAGACTGCGAGTTTGGCAGTTTAAATTGCAGAATGACACCCGACATTAGAACCTGTCCACTTGTCAAAACATTGAGCAACGGTCTAACGAGCCAGCAGCGCATCTATCAGTCGCAGAGTGCCAGGAAGACGAATCGATTCATATTTCCCGGAACACTAAGAGTTTTGTTTAGATTTTTCTCTTTAAAAGAAGGATGTAGGTAACAAAAAGGGAGGACAACCTGGGAGCTTTTCGCAGGCTGGGTTTGTAATGCAGTCTTTTTCAGCAAATATAGAACAGAGTGCCAAGAGATTCTATACTTTGTCACTGTCTAATTCTGTCTTTTTCCTGTATTATTGTTTCTGAAGTTTTCATCACTGCTCTTTCTTCCTTCCATTCGTTATTTCATCTTGTAATGGTTACAATTCAATAATACCTCTGCTATAGCTAGTTTAAAGCATTCCTTAAAGTGCAGTTTTTCCTCTGTTTTGCCGTGAGTAGAACAAGACTTGCATCTTAATTGTTTTGCCTCATTTACAAGGTTTTGTTTGTTCACAACCTTTCCTCTGTCTTTCTATGAGTGAGACAAGACCTGTGTTCAAATATTTGAAGTTCAGTGTTATTTCTTCTATTGAAAGGAAGACCAGATACTTGGCTTTTTCTTTCAGTTTTGTTCATCCCCTATCTTCTATCCATCCTCATGATTTTAAAATGAATTAGACAAACGAGGTCATGCCTTTTTGTTTCTTATCTATAAATGAGTGGAATGGCTATTTTCAACCTAGTTCTAGAAGCCTCCTATGACTGATCAATCAACAAGATTTATTTCTTTTAAAAAATGTGCTAAGGCTTGGCTCTTTTTCAGCCTAGAGTCAACTCTTGCGACAACACCTGGCACTCTGACTACCTCACAAACCCCATCCTTGGTTTAAAGGGGATCCCATAGTGTGAAAACGTATTGGCTTAGACATCTGCAGATGAATAAAAGACTACGACAGTTGCTAGAATTGGACTCGCAAGACCAGTGTTATCGATGCATAAACTCAATTGATGCGTAGAATCCTCACAAAACCTCTAGAATTTATAGTAGAATGAGGAAGAAAAATAGAATGTGCCAAAGAACACTCACACCTTGCGATAGGATGTCTTGAAGATTTAACACGTCACAACTACTCAACAGATGCAATCCAGAATGCATGAAACGCTGCCGATCAGAGTTGCAGGGAATATGGGGTATGATCATTCCAATCTCTTTAAAACTCCCTAGCTTCCGTTATTAGCGAATGACAATTGACACACTTGGTGATACGGCTTCTGGGGAAACAACTTTCCTCAACCTGAGGCATTTAACGACTTCCTTATTACGACGTTCGACCTTTTGGGAGTGTACATGCACTTTCGACACACGTTCAACTCTGACATCCTTTCCTAACCCCAAGGGTCAATCGGCCACTATGACTGTTTCGACGCTCGTATCTGCCATACCTAATTTTCCACGCTGTGGCACACAGACGTAACTCATTTAAACTAAAGAGTAGCAGCGACGTGGAAAAGGACATTACAGGTCATTCAAAAGGGTGATTGGGATCATGTAAGTATTAAATGATCGAGACTCCCTACAGGTACACATCGGTCTATTTTGTTCTTGTTTACATCCTACTATGCGTTGCTTGATAAGTGATTTCTAAACTACCTCAATCTCGATTGCAAGAAAGATACTCCCGACTAATGAACAAAGTTTTCTCTGTAACCTCACCGAGGGACTCAAAAGAAACATCGAAGCAAAATCAACAAAGCAATGAAGGATATCAGACTCGCATGCCAAACAAGATTCACTATGGACTGAAGAGCTCGCAAAGATGACCGGCGTGAGACCAGGGCAAGTGCAATGATTTGCAGAGCATCCAATCAGGGCCCGAACCATGCTATAGTAGTTGAACTATAGTCTATTAAAGTATTGGGTGCATGTGATGGACATCAAGGGAATACATGCGACTCCGATGGAACAACACAAATTTCCATGGGCCCAAACTTGTGAAGAACTCTTTATTAGTTGGTCTGAGTACGAGAGAAGTCACCCTTTTCAAGAGATATTTCCGGTTGACTATTAAAGAAACTGTTAGAATATGACGCCATGTGGTGATTTTTGTTTTTATTAAACTTCACTTAGCCGTTATTTTCAGTTGAAATTTAGATTATAAATAAAGACATTGACCAATTATTCAAGGGTCGATGGTTGTTGTAAGAACTCTTTCTTTTGGTTGTTAAGAATTATTTCAAAGCTGCTATGAATTGAGAAGTCCTTTTGGACCATAGACAACTTATTTTCATCAAATGTATGTGATTGGGCATGGAGAAGAACTATTTCCTATCTCATTTCATGAATGATGCTGTAATGAGTAAGAGCTAATTAAACTATTGTCAAGTTATCTAGTACAATATCTTATTGTTCTTTACTTTAAATGATGAAGATGAATCGTTGTGTTAATATGTGATGAATGATTATGGTAGATGAATTATTTTGCCTGCCATTATCTCATTTGCATATGTGCTTTCTTTCTGATAATTAGTTTCTCATACAGTAATTGGATGCTCATATGGTTAATGTATTAGTACTAGGCCTGTGGTATAAAATTGTCGTCTGCATGCTTGAGCATCGGGTTATCCCAAGCTCAGCCTCTTACCTAATAGTTTAAAACTTAATCTTGTTCGTTGTCAAGTTGGTTTATACTGGCTTGCATCTCTCATACTATTCCTATTCAAGAGAAAATACAGAAGAGAACAGTCTTAACTAAAGGAAGAGCCTTCACAAGAAAACAAAAATTCCATCGATAATTTGGCCAGATCACAATATTTGGAGAACCATTCCATTGTTAAATGCTGCAGATTCTAATTTGGCCTTGGTGGTGGGTTTGGTTCCTACTGTTGAATCAAGGGATTTAAGACTCATCAACACTCATCTCCGGTACTCTCCTTGCCCGATCTGCAACAACCTTTCGACATTGAGACTGATGCATCTGACTATGCTGTGGGCACAATTCTCACTCAACATGGTCATCCGGTGGCATACCATAGTGAGACACTCTCAGATACTGTCTGGAAATACCCCACCTATGACAAGGAAATGTATTCCTTTGTACAAGCCCGTGGTCAATGGAAACATTACATTCTCGTAAATGAAACGATCATACACACTGATCACAAGCCTTTGCAATTCATACAAACGCAAGGGAAATTGTAGAATGGCCGCCATCAGAAGTGGTCCACCTACCTGCAACAGTTCCATCTCAATATCAAGTATAAGACAGGTATCTCAAATCATGTCCCTCACTACCTCCCATCTCGGGATAACAATGCAATAATAGCCTAGCCCACCTGGTTGTTATCTCCCTTGTTATCTACTCTTCACCCACTCAATGAGATCTCCTCATTGTGCACTCAGTGTGTCTCATCCTCTCACTTGGGATACCTTTTATAACATTGATTTAACCCTAAGTTCAAAACTCTAGATCTCCTAAAGTGATCAACGACTAATATCCAATCTCAGTTCACTTTATATCTAATGGCTAGGATCAACTCACTTAAGTTATTAATGCAAAAAACTTAGGCATTTAACTTAATTAATCTCATATTAATCTAAAATGTCATTCACTTTAATTATTAAATCATAAAATGAATTTCCTAAGGTTATGAGAGGTTACAAAGATGACTTCCACATGCTAGACATCGAGCCTCTGTGGAAGTACCTATCTGATGCTAAATACATCAACACTCCCTCTTAGCAAGGAAGGTACTTCTACCACTTGGAGGTGTCTCTATCTTCACTATCATATCTACTACCATACCTGCTCTCCAATCCTATCGAATGGTTTCTCCTTCTGACATGAAAGCTATCCCTTCCATCTCTCATAGACCCTACTTTGAAGACTTCCCTCTGATCATGCTCCTAGAATCCTCTTACTCTTGAGAATTGTGTATGGTCATCTCATGCCATGACTACTTCTTGACAGACTTGGAAGGCTACTCCTTCCCACCTAAACCTAAATATTGACTCCCTCTGAGTTGCTCAAATTTCAGAGCTACCTTCTCCTTGTCCTCTACAACTCTGTTGCTTCCCATAGCTCACATAAGCTGGCCATTTATCCTATACAAGTGCCTCTCTCTAACTCTGAGAATAGTTGTTGTGTTTGATATAGATCTTTCGAGCTTGATCAACACATGTACATCCTGTAGAATTATGTCGAATCCATTCTTATCAATTGTTGAGACTGAGAGCACACTCCTCGTGAGTTATGGAACCCATAGCACATTTATCACTCTCAATGCACCTCCTAACTACATCTGGAATAACATTGTTCCAAATCACTTTACTGCATGCTTGGTCGCCATACCAAGTTCCACATGCATATCTGAGTTAGACTCTGTGAAGATCTTGAACAACTCTTGTGCTCTTGTCATATGACATGTGGCTCCACTCCATTAGCCATGCACCTGTTGATATGGTTCCCAAGGAAGTCTAAGAAATAAGTAATAACTTTGTATGTTCAAACTTCTTGGAAAAACCATCCGCTTGAGCCTTTTCCCATGTAGCTACCTCTGGTTGTGCCTCATTTCCACCCTTCTTTTTTTTCGGACATTGACCTGCATAGTGCCCAAAATTGTGACATGCATAGCACTTGACTTTGCTCATGTCCTTCTTCTTGTCGTCTTGAGAGGCATACTCTCCATTGGAAAACTTCTTGAACTTTCCCTTCTTTTTATGGTTGACAAGAGAAACATTCTCATCATCATTCTTGTACCGACCTCCATTCAGATCTTCATATTGAAGTTCTTCTAGAACAAAGTCATCCCATAGCCTAGACCATTCAAGGAGCTTCTCACGTGCCACGATCCCTTTGATGAACGGTGTTGGCACAGGGGCAGACCCAGGGTTCAACGCTTCAACAACACACCAACAAAACCCTAACTACCAGCCCTTTCGGCAACACTTGTGAAGCAGATGAAGTCTCACTCGAGGTAGAGGCAGGGTTGTTGCAGGACTCAGGTGTCTACAACCAAGCTGGGACATAGATCTATGATTACAATACTCGACAGAGTACTTAGACAACAATATACATTAGTTCATGAGTCTCATTCACATCGCAAACTAAATCCTTATTACATATCATCACAGTAACAATACAGATCAAGTACTTACAATCACTTAGCACAGCATTAGCTCAGATCTAGCATTCATTTATCTTTAATACAATTAAGCACTAAGAAACAACATTATATGCATCCATCATACGTTATAACAACAACACTAAGCAAATAAATAACATAAGATAATTAAGCACCAACTTCTTCTTATTCTTTATTAGTCTTCAAGCTCCTTACATTCATTTTCTCCTGTGCACAAAGCCATAGAGCCAACTTCACAGAAGACAGGCCAGATCCTCCTTCCCTAAATCAGGTTAAGGCACAGAGCCAACTCCTTAGTATCACAGAGCCTTACTTTACACGGTCTGTCTGCACAAAAGCAACTTAAAACCTCTTGCACTAAGCCAACATTAACACTTAGAACATATGGTGCACATAGCCAACCATCATGCTTCTTACATCGCTTATCTACTTATTTATACATTTACAAAAGGCCTAATCATGGGTAATCCCATGCGCCGACATCCCATAACCCATTATATAAACCCTAGTATACCCTTTGTTGGGTCCACAAGCCCGCAAAACAAGTGAGATCCCATGATCTAAGCTCCGCCTAGGTGGTCCATCTTCGACCAGCCCGTTGAAGTCCCAAGTCACTCAGATTTGACCAACGCTCCTTCAAAGGCCTCGAGCTTAGCTCGAGCTACCTCGAATTGTTGCTTCACTAGAGCCTCCTGCTCGGTGAACTCCTGAATTAGTTGCTTTGTAACAAGCCCTTCCAGGCGTTGTTCCACTGTTGTAACCATTTGGTCCAACTGTGAGCCTTGCCCTTCAATCTCTTCAAATATCATGCAGGCTTCATCCTGCACCGGATGTAGTCTCTGTGTAACTTCCATGACTCTGCCATGGATGGAAGTAATCTGTTGTTGGACTGCAAGCTGCTTCTATGATCTCTTCATTCGCTTGACTGCAATGAGTAGATTCATCTGTGCTTGCATAGTGGATGCCTGTTGTTGCACCTCCTGAAGCTGTGCTTCCAGTTTCCTTAGCTCCAGAGATTCTACGAGGCGTTCATAGTTTTTCACACTTCGATCACTCAATTGCTTACATTCTAATGCGAGGACCTTAATCCTTCCAACTATGCTCTTAGCGGCTTCCTCCCTTTGGTCGTGCACTTCCTGCTGAGTGTTAGGTACTGATTGAAGCTCCAACTCAATTACCCTTGCTTGAAGCTGTTGAATGGCCTTAGTGAGCTTCCCCACTTGGAACTCAACTTCTTCATGTTCCTCATGTGCCAAGCCTGGCACAGAGCGAAGTGCTTTAGTCACCGCTTCTTTGATCGCAATTTGCTCTGTGAGCAGCTGGTCTTTTTCTTTCTGTATCTTTCCTTTGTCCTCCTCGAACATCGCCCAAATTTCATATTTCTCCTTCTCATAGGCGGTTAAGCAAGACTGCACAACTTGTAGTTTCTCTAAGACCTCCTCCTTTTCTTTCTTCAAGGCTTCTATAGCATGTTCCTTTTCTTCTTGGACTCATTGAAGCCGAGCCTCTGTTGCATCTGCTAGTCTTCATAATTGGGAGGCCTCATCCCCCAATTCTACAATCTTCAACGAAGAAGGCGCAGTAGGTACTGTGCCTCTCAAATGGATGGCCTGTTGTATCTCCTTCAGCTCCTTCTCTCTTCTTTCATACAACGTCTCCTACTTTTCTCCATATCACTACAAGATATCTTCTGAAGCATCCTCCACAGCTGCGATGATTAGATCGACATTGTGTTCTGTGAGCGTGGCCTTCATCTTGGGATTATTGGCGCACGTATTCTTTTTTGTCGAGGGTTTCTACGGAGAAACCTTCTGCTTCTTCAATGTTTCAGCCTCAGTAAGGGGATCCTTCAGTGGTGTAACTTCACCTTTTGCTTGCTTTTCTCCTTCTTCCCCTCCTCTTTCTTTGTTTACTTCTTCTCCTCCTCCACCTGCGGGCGAGTCATGACCACTTTCCTCCGAGGCTATGTCCTCCTCGTCAGTCTCTATGTTCTGCACTTCCTCCTTTTTCTTATTTTTCTTCACATTGCCCTACCTGACATGCTCGACCCAGGTGACCAAGGGGCCTCCAATGATGTCAGGTTCAAATATTTCTGCATCATCAACTGGTACAAGGAAATCTACTGGCCATTCATTGGTGATCTCCTCCATATCTTCATCAGTCAGTTTATAATAGGACTGTAACTCCTCTTTGCTGTCATCCCCGCACGCAGTGATATAAATAAATTGTCGATCTACGTGAAACTTCGCTAGTGGTCTGCATGATCTGGATTATTTTCGGCACGAAATGAGAGCGAAGATATAATAAAGAAATGCATAGAGATATCGCGTATATCTAGTAATATAACAGAAATATATCAGAGATTCAACCATAAACACAGAGATACAGTAATACATGATTTATATTAATGAAAGAAATGTACAGAGACTGTAAAAATACAGAGTGAAAGACTCGCTAGAATGGTGGCAGCTTATCTCTGAGAAGAGATGTGACGGCTACTCGCATTCGCAAGAATATGATTACAATGAGGCTTTGAAGGCCTTTTTACAATAAACGGGAATGCCAAAAGTCCTAGACATCCAAAAACCTAACCCTAGGAGATGAAGCGCCAAAATTCATGTGGGCCCCGTTTGGGTAAGTGACTACATCAACTTCCCGGGGTTGTAACTTTTGCATACGATCTCCATTTTAGGCGTGTGATAGCTCATTGGAAAGGTATCACCGAGGATATTCATTTTGGGGGATCAATCATGCCTTCAGATATCATTGAGAACCTATATCTTGAAAAACCTTCATTTAGGCCCTCAAAATGGCCTCGGAAGTTAAAACCTGCTAAAAATAGTAAATTGCCAAAATTGCCAGAAAACAGTTTTGAGCCAGTCGGAAAAGGTGGGTGGCCACCAATATCCACCTGGATCACTGCACTGGTGCAATGTATTCGGTGTCATGCATGGAAATGCCTCAATAACATGCTTCAGTTGCTGCTAGTAGGCATGGAACATAATGTTCGACTGCCACTGCTTCGACATGTCGTTCGTATACCACAAGGTGGAGAACCTTGCGACCAACGACTTCAATGGCTCAACTTCTAGAAATGTCACTCCTTCCATCATTTTCCAAGCGACAAATGCAATTAATACAAGTAACTAGCTGAAATGGAATTCATACCCCTGATCCTGTGTTTCGAAACAATATTTCTCAAGCTTGTTGATGAGGTAACTCGCCCAGTTCATTTACACCCCCTCCACGCACTTTCTTGTGAGGTCTACTATGAATCCTGTGACCTATGTGGGACGGTTCTTTTTGACGAACTTTCCAGCTATAATTTGGCAAGCGAGGAGCATTGCGCCATCCTGGATGGAGGCTACAGTCGGGGTGCCTCCAATGGTCATATAGCTTCGTCGTGGCAAAGTCCCATTCTGCGTGGTTCTGTTACTCTTGTGAGGTTCAAGTTCTGCAGATCTGCCTCCTGGGAAGTCTTCCTTCTGTTTTATGTAGCTTCCTGTAGCTTAGTTCTCTTCTTATTGAGATTCCTAGCCTTATTTCCTATGATTTGAGCTTCTCTAACAATTTCTAGAATCCTCTTCCCATTTGTATTCTTATTCTCTCCTGGTGAAAGGACTTCGCACTGCTGATGCGCTCTTATAGATTCTGAGGTTAATGTCCCTACTCTTACTATTTCCAGGGTGGCTATACTTCTTTCCTGCACGGATAGGTTCTTTAAGCCTTCCTGTTTTCTTTCAACTTAGACAACTAATTCTTTGGCCCATTGTTGCTTTGACTTATCCTCTTGTTCTTCTATTAGTCGCTCTATTTTTTTGGTTATGAGTTCCCTTAGTTCTTGATTTTTTTGTTTTGTAGCTTCCTCCTTTGTTTTCCTTCTGATCTGATCCTTCTCAATCCAAGTCTTTCCTAATAAAAGTGGAAAAAGGGCGTTTTTCTCAAAAAACCTAATAACTTCAAAGTCTTCTTCTGTCAATGTTTCATGATCAATCATAGGTATATTAGTAACTCTTCCACATAGGATTATCGTCTTTCCTTTAAACAAGCCTATCCTTCCCAGTGAAGGTACCATAGCAGGCTTTCCCAAAATTTCCCAAGTGCTTTATGGCATAATATTCTCGTGTGTTTCTTCATCCAATACACAATCTATGTCGAAGTATTCTATTCTTGTAACTATGCATTGTTTTTCTTTCAAGATCTCTAACAAACTAACATCCTTGTGGTCATCCATTACTTCTTTTAACTGTACTAACATAGTCTGAGCTTTCTTTGATTCTTTCTCTTTCTGATTCTCTAACATATCCTTAGTCTCTTGACCTTCTTTATAGTTTTATTGTCTCATGTTCATCTTTTCAACTTTAGCAATCATCCTTGGGCAATCCTCAACCTCATGACCAATAACTTTACAACAAAGACAAATAGGACCTATACCAGGGAATTCCTTAGCAAGATGTCCTGGTCTTCTGCAATTATAACACAGTGCCAATCCTCTCTTTATTTTAAATAATCCCCAGCCTTTCCTGTGATGCGCACTAGGATTACAGTGCTGGACCTGCAATATGCAAAAATTCTTTCTAGGTTCCTGCATCCACTTATTAGTCCAAAAATTCTTTCTATGCATAGCAATAACATATATTTCTCTATCTCTATCAAATCTATTCAGATCAATTCTTTCTTCTAATTGTACCCTAGCTTTCAGAATAGGACATAATCTATCAAACATACCTATATTCATGCTTTCAAAGGAAAATTTTCCACTTATCTTACCCTTACCAGAGCACAAAGCTGTAAGATCTTACCTCTTTTCTT
>ML803030.1:115995-128255 GCA_009831015.1 Picea engelmannii
ATACATCAAAGATCCAACAAGTTGTCGATATAAATGTGGATCTAAGTCTCCTGAATCAATGTCACTCATTTCCTTTAAATCCATTACCATTGGAGTAGGCATGGATTTGCAATCTGTCATTTTGAACTTCTTTAGTATCTCCATAGTATATTTTCCTTGACTTAGGAAAATCTTATCTTTTCTCTGCCATACTTCTAGTACCAAGAAATAATGCATTAGGCCCAAATCCTTCATTTTAAATTTGGCAATCAAGGCTTGTTTGCATTATGCAATGAGTCTTTCTGAACCGGTGAGGAAAGGGTCATCCACATATAAGACTAAGATCAGGCACTCATTGCCATCAATGTGATAGTACAAGTTTGGGTCAGTTGTACTTTTGTTGAACCCCAAATGCATCAGAAATCCATCCATTTTCTCGTACCAAGCACGTGGTGCTTGTTTTAATCCATATAGGGATTTCTTCAACCTGCACACATGAGATTTTTCATTGTGCATAACGAAACCTTCTGGCTGCTCAATATAAACTTCTTCCTCAATTTCACCATTGAGAAAGGTTGTCTTTACATCCATCTGATGTAGCTTCCAACCCATGGAAGTAGCTAGTGCAATGATAGATCGGATGGAGGTATATCTGGCTACCGGTGCAAACATCTCGTCATAGTGAAATCCCTCTATTTGTGAAAACCCTCTAGCCACAAATCTTTCTTTGTATTTTTCAATGCTTCTATCGACAACATGTTTGATTTTGTAAATCCATTTGGAAGTCACTACAAACTTTCCCTCTGGTCTTGGAACAACATCCCATACATCATTTTTTAATATAGATTGGTATTCTTCAGTCATGGCATCTTGCCATACTTGTTCACATGCAGCTTCTTCATGACATGATGGTTCTAAATCAATAATGTGGGTCATGGATGAAAGGTATCTTGAGAATCTCTTTGGTATCTTTCTTTCTCTGGTTGCTCCTTGTGGAGATTTATGTCCTTCTTCTTATTCTAAAGTTTTTTGAGCCCAAGCAGGTCTCTTATGTCCAATTGTGAAATTTTTGGGTATGTTGCTCGGGGCATCAGAATCTGCTGGAGCAACTGGATTTGTTGGCTCATCTATAATGATATATGTCTCTCTCTGAACTGTTGAAGGGGGAGAATGTATTGTTTCGCTATCGATTTCCATGTGAGCCTCTCTGGATTTCTGGAAGGCTACTTCTTCTTCAAAGGTAACATCTATGCTTACTTCAATTTGTCTCTGACCTGGGATGTAGGTTTGATATGCTTTTGAGGATTCATTGTATCTTACAAATGTACCTTTTCTTCCTGAAGGTTGTACTTTGTATCTCTTTTCTTTAGGTACATGAAGGTACACTAGACATCCAAATATTTAGAAGTGTATGATCTCAGGCTTCACTTTGGTGAATGCTTCTTCTGGAGTAATATTCTTCAGGATCTGATGAGGACTACGGTTTTGAACATATATTTTTGTCATACATGCTTTTTCCCATAGAGTCATAGGTAGAATCTAATCATGTATCATTGCTTTAGTTGCCTCAATGATAGTTATATTTTTCCTTGCAACAACCCCATTTTGTTTAGGGTTGTAAGGAACTGTGAACTCCCTCTTGATTCCTACTTCAATACAAAAACTGTTAAATTCTTTTGAGGTGTATTGTCCTCCATTGTCTGATCTTAATACTTTGATTTTTCTTTCGGTCAGGTTTTCAACCTGAGCTTTGAATTCTTGAAATTTGGCAAGGACTCCATCCTTGTTCTTCAGAATGTAAATCCAAGTTTTCCTGGAGTTATCATCTATGAAGAGTACATAGTATAAGTATCCATTTAAGGATGCAACAATCATTGGCCCACATACATCTGAATGTATCAAATCCAAGATTTCCTTGGATCTATTGTCATTGTTAGGAAAAGATACTTTAACATTTTTTCCAAGGGCACAACCTTTGCAAACACCTTCATGCTATATCTGGATCTTTGGTAGACCTATTACCATTTTCCCTAGAGCTGGAAGAGCTCTATAATGAATGTGAGCAAGTCTTCTATGGCATAGCTCACTCAAGCTAATAGTGTCATGTAATAAGGCTTGAACTGGTTTGATGGTCAATTTGTACAAGTTATTTTCTCTGAAACCAATTACTTTGGAAGAACTTATATGAGAGTCTTTGTGCCATGCAAGGACTCTTCCTTTTGAGAAGGTGATTTTGTAACCTTTGTCTTCCAAGGATGAAATAGAGACAAGGTTTCTCTTCATTCCGGGTACATATAGAACTTCCTCTATTTTAAGTTGCATATCTGAATCTAGTTGGAAGGTAGAAGTTCCAACTCCTCTTACATTGTATCTGGCATCATCTCCAAGAACAACATGTAGATGTGTCTCTTTCTCAATGAAGTGTGTTAGATGATTTCTAATACTGGTCATGTGATTGGAGACACCATTGTCAATTAACCAAGTATTATCATTGATAGGAACCATACCTGAGAGTGTTGAGATGTTGATGTCTTCATTATTTTGGAGTCTTATGTTGAGCTTGCTTCCCATCATGATTTTACTCATCTTCATAAACCCTTGTCAATTAAGCTAGAAAACGTAACGGCTAGGCTAGGCTAGCACTTTTAGGTTTTGTTGGGATTATGACTACCAACAATAAGCCTTGATAAATATGATAGCCTTGGTAAGCTAAGGAGATTATTCAAGAAGTTTTCAGAAATACACTTTAGAATTTTTTGAATAATTTTGGTGAAACCCTAGAAACCCTTAGGGCCAAAAATTCAAAATGCCCGGAATTTTGATCTAAGACTTGCTAGAGGTGCACTAAAGGAGGTTGTAGCCTTTTATGTCTTTTTAAACTCAAGCATCCAAGTTTTGAGTGGTAAACTTTATTAGGATAGGAGGCCGTACAAAATTTCTGGAAACCCTAGGAGGGTCGTACGATTTCTGCAGATGAGTGAGAGAAGGAGTAGGAAGATGCTTGTGCAATGGGATTTTCAAGACCTATGCTCTGATTCCATGTTTATTTTTCATAAGCTAGGTTAAGCATGAAGTTTATTCCATTTTTTCATTTCACTTAACCATAAAAAATAATGTTGCAACAACCACGATCACAAGAAGAACCACCATGCACAAGAACACAAGAAGTATCTTGGGAAACCCTTCTTAACAAGGGAAGAAAACCCAGCCAAATTCTTTGCTATAATCTTCAAGAGAAATACCTTCACCACCAAGAAAGACCTAGCACACAAGAGGGTGCTTAAGCCTTAGAAGACTAGCACCCAAGAGAGGTGTGCACCTTTTACCAAGTAGATGTATTTGTTGTAATTTCCAAAACACACAAGAAAGATATGATTCCACAATGGAGAATCATCCCTTACTTATTTTAGACCTGTCTAATCAACAAAGGCGTCTATTGGCTCAACAAGGCCGACCTCTCTAAGTCACTTTATTATTATTATTATAATTAATATTAACCATATTAATTATCTTTTACACTTATTATTAAACACATTAAGGTGGGATCGACCTGTACCCTTTACATAACAATTAGGGTTACATGCAGGTCTGATTCTTGAACAACATATAGCAAATGATCTGATACACCCAATAGTGCTCATCCACTAGGGGCACATCCATAGGGATGTTATAGCTCTGGCTCACTGCATTACATAGAAGAACCAGATCTACAAACGTTCACATGTGCCCATCCATAGGCACGCCCACTCTATAGATCTCCTTTCCCACTGCCTCACATAGGAGAATCATCTAGAGTTTTCTCGTCAACTCTGCTACTGAGAGGAGGCTAACACATCATATTCATTTATGTTCTCATGATGATGCACCCAACACTTTGGGATTTCACACGTTCACCTTGTGCTCAGCCACAGGCACGTCTAACTCATCAGATCGCCTTTCCCACTGGATAATCATTTGGAGTTCTTCTCACTCTCTGAATGGAGGAGGTCATCTCTATGTTCCTAGCTCTGTCTTAGGTAGGAACCATGTAACCTTCTTAGGGGATTTCTCTCAGGTTTGTAAGCTGAGAGAAAGGCTTCACATAGCTGCAATGATCCACACCTCACATGTTTATAAGCTGGAGAATGTCTCACATAGTTGCATTCATCAACAAATATATGATCTCTCTATATAGCTATTCACGCTTGCACATCAGGCCCCTTTACTATTAGGCCAACCCTAATACATATATATTTACACATTACATGTACATTTAGGCCCATATATGCCCCCCCTTGGGGTCATATCATATACATTTAACCCTATATATGCTCCCCTTGGGTCATAACATAGTACCCTCCTTCAAAAAGATTTATCCTCAAAGCTTTGCAATTACATGCTTCACATGTGATGAAACAAAGTAATATGATTGTCTTATGTTCCTAATTTCTTCCTTCCATTGATGATGATTCATCCATTCAAAATCAATTATTTTTGGTCGTAACCGTTGGTGTCTACTTATTACATATTTTTCTTTCCTTTGATTCCATTTATCGTTGTTGAAGCTTCTTCAATCTGTAGTAGATGTTGATGTATGATAATATCTTGTTGATTAATGGTTTTGTGATGCCATATTCCATGAATATTGATGATTATTCCATATTCTTCCTTGATAATGTTGATATTGATCTTCTTGTCTTGAAATCTTTCCAGATAACGAGGGTGTCGATATGGTTTAATATTTGACGGTTTTTCTTCATTTGGCACACCCATTTCATCTATATTCTTTTCAGAGACAATGAAATCCTCTATCCTCTTTGCTTGGTCCTTTATTACTCTAGCCATGGAGATAATACCATCATATTTGGCATGTACATCCTCTAGATGGAGTTCAACTTCTTCAAGTATCTTATGTTGACCTTCTTGAATCTTGTCTTGTTTCTCCTTTTGAAGCTGTAATGTCATCCCATCTATCAAATTCTGCAATCCTTCTTCAATTATGGCTTTCATTTTTGATTTTACCTCATTAGTATTTAAGGATTCCTTAACCTTCTTGCAAATTTCCTCTTCCAGTCTTTTGGTATATTCTTCATCCAAGATCCTTGTTTTTTCTTGATTTTGATTATTCTTCTTCTCTTCTTTCAATCTTTTAACCTCATCCAATATTTTTTTGCTATGTTTTCGTAATCTACATATCTCCTCATCTTTCTTTTTCAAACCTTCCCTTGAATCGTCCTTTTCCCACTTTCCTTTGCTACTTGTTGATGCCCAAAAGCGCAACTTTAATATATATATATATATATATATAATAACTAAATAGGTGGTACCCCGTTATGTAAATTATGATGAAGAATGGCTCTTGTAGAATATCTCTAGTTTTCTAAATGTTCTCTAAGACAACTTGATGATTGGTTGGATGTGTGCATTTGAGTCACATTCTGAGTTGGTTGAATTACAGTTGGTTGTGTAATGACCCTCCTGGTTATTATTATTGCACTCGTGTTTGGCCTCTTATCATGAATCTGGGCATTGTGATGTTGCAATTGGTTGAATATGGTAAAGTTTTATGTTTCAAATCTCACATACCTTAACTCATGATTATGATGCTGGACAATATATACGTTATTATTTTAAAGGGAATTCAAGCTTGGAAAATGTGAGATTAGTTGAACATATGGCATTATACTCTTTGATACATTTTATTGTGGGTTTTAGTAACCCCTTGTTATAACAATGACTATGAAGGATGGTTTCATACCACAAGGGGGTAAATTGTTGTTTAATTTGGCAAATGGTGGCCTATTCTATGTTTTGTATTGCTAATGTTTTGGGGGCAGTGGATAGCGCGCTTGTACTTAGGCTTGATGGTCATTTATGTTGGAAATGACATGCATTTACTGCACGTATCTCCAAACATACCCTCGAGGCCACCACCCTCCTTGGTTCACATTGTGTTTGGCATTGGGTTGTGGTTACTCCTTGTTGCGTGTCTTTTGGAGGAAATAATAGAGTTGTTGGTTTCCTTTGCATTTTCCACAACGGGTGTGAGTTTCTTGTCTTCCATTCATGATGCATTTTTTCCAAGATAGAATAGAAGGTTGGCTCTTGGATTTTGCTTCCTGGGTGCTTTTTTTCTAAAGTTACAATGGAGAATATGTATGCTTTGTCTACGCGAGTTGATTGGTAGATTGTAAACGGATTTTGGTTCTTCCCTATTGAATTCTGGGTGATGGTTGCACAAACGATATTTTCAATCCCTGTCATAGTTGAACACTCTGATTTCGGGATTGTTGATTATGATATTTTGGGACTAGTTGGGGTGGATATGGTATGTTATGTCTCCTTGTTTCGCTCTTTCTACAATTCCAAAATTGCATGACCTCCAAGTGTGTACTGGTTGTGGTAGGTTTTGTTTCTTGATGTGCTTACATAGTCATAAGAAACTTTTTAGCCTCTGTTATAATTTTCCCCATTTAAATTTTTATATCTGGCATATGGTTATTGTTTGCGACCATGTGTGGTCTGAGGGAATTGTTGTTCTAAATAAATTGGAGAAACAATGTTTTGGTTTCCCCTCAAGTGTCGACTATGACTTAGTCTGAATTTATGTGACAATTGGTTGTGCGAATGCGAAGCTTGGTTCTCGTTATATTAATTGGTTTTGGTGATAACACTATTGAAATTCCTCCCATAGTCTTGAATGTATACAAGGACAATTGTTTGATGTCACTTTGGATTCGACTGTGTCATAGTTTGTAATGATGGTGTTAGGGTTTTTGGTTGTATACACTCCATTAACTAATACTATCTCCCTCTTGTTGGACCCGACCCTCTTTGGTTCGGTGGTTGTAAACATATGCCAGGGATTGAATTCAAGTTCGATCCTGATTCAACAGTGGGTAAAAATTTTACTTGCATCATCGGTTGTGTGTTACCTTTGAGGATTTTTGTCAATTTTTTAGCGAATAAAGCAAATAGACCTTCAAATCCAGTCTGCCACATAATAAGCATTGCAAGGTTGACATCAACCTTATGTCAAGTTTTGGTTGGCGTAGATTTCCCTCCATCGTGCCCTTAGTTGGTCTGAGTTTTTTTACTGGGATTATTTTGTTGTTAAGTGACATATGAAATTAAAATTCTGCAATTGAAAGGAAACAAATTTTGCAGTGATGAAAATGGGTGTAGTAGTTTTATTTCAATGCTATGATGTTAAATGTGCATAATGGAAGATGAATTGTATAGTAGCGTGATTCCTACAGAGATTGGTTTATGTTAATTATTTATAAAGTTTGATTAAAATGAGCATAAGAGGCATTTGAATATTTCGAGCTCACCTTGTTATGTAACTTTTTGATTATGTATTTTATGTGGAAGTTAAATGGTTGTATTGGTTCTTCTCGACCCTACCCATTGGTTGGAGTTATTGTGCTCTAGATGTTAGATAGTTCCTTGTGCCTTCTCTCAAGTAATAAATATCTGTGTAAAGAAAAGGAAATATGGAAATTTTAGAGTGACAATTCTGAGGCTTTTATATTTTTATTATTGTGGGACAGTTGAGTCTTGATTTTGAACGTTGAATAGAGTTGTTTTGGAGTAATGGCAGTAATAATTTGAAGATGATAAATGATAATTCATCAACATAGTAGTAACCATCTCTTTCCTGACCATTGTACTGATTTACGCTTATTACAAGCCCCTCGCCTTCCTAGATACATTTAAATTTTCCCTGTTCTGTTGTTGAGAATTTCATTAGAATGAAAGGGGTTTTAAAAGAAAGAAGTCGGGCATTGATTGATGCTTGGATGTTAATGTGATCATTTTCTGAAATTGCTTGAACAATACTCGTGGTGTTTCCTGACCATATTATTCAATAGCTTGTTTCAAAGGTGTATGACCTATCTTTGGTAGTCTTTGTGTTCTTTTTTGTTTATAAATTAGATTTTATGACTAATAAGGAATATTTTGCAGAGTAAAAAATGATAGTAATTTTGGCAAGTTGATCCATATTTCTAGCTTCAGTTTTCTTTTGTTGTCAGAGTCTCTTTGTATTGTGCCCATCGAAAGTTTGAAATTTGACTTTGGTCTCTACCCTCACAGAGGTTTCTAAGGATAATCAAGTCTTGTATCTTAGAATGAAATCAATATAAAGAAATCAGATTTCTGATTTTTGTTCTCACTCGTATTGTGTCAATCTGATTTGAACTAATTTTATTTATCATGTACACACTCATATAATTCTTGTACATACATATGTTTAAATTTTATTAAAGTCGATTTTTTTTTTTTATTATGCTACATTAAATGACAAAATAAACTAGCCTTGGTTCCTTGTACATGTTATTAGTGAATCAAGTGATTGTTCTTTTTTCTATAAGGCTATAAACCTCGGGTGACATTCCCAACTATCTTTCTTTAGCCTAGCAAGATCTGAAAATGCTTGAGTAAGGTTCTCCATACCTTTTCCTCAACACTACTATTTTCTTGCTTTAAGTTCTTAACCTCCTTAATGAGTGATTTATTGAGGGATTACATCTTGGTGAACTCATCATTTTTCTTTGTAATATATTTTCTTATCTCTTCATTATCCTTTTGAAATTTGGAGACATTTTATTTTGATTCCTTTGACTCCACTTGAATTTTATAAATCCCCTCCTTTTTTGTCTCCTTGATCCATTTTATTGAGAAAAGTTCTTCAAAATTTTCTCATATGGGGGATAGTTTAGTACTTTCATCAAGGATATTCCACCACCTAAAAGCATCACCTCTCAAGTAAAGTCCTACCTTAAAAACTAAATTATTTTCCTTTATCATCCTCAACCATTCCCCATTATTGATTTTATCTTTATCTTCATCTCCGCTAAAGCTAGGTATTGCCATTGGTTCTTAATTGAGTTATAACCCAAATCTCAAATAACAACCTTAATATATTAAGGATAATGATATCAAATAGTTATAATCCATGTTCCAATATAATCTTCTATGTTTTCTATTTCTAATGGATTTTGAATCAGCTCAATCGAACATCACATTCAAAAGTTATGATAGTTTTAAGTAAATATACCTTTGAAACCTTGATTTGGAGTTTGTCCTCCTAGCCGACCTTCCTTATGATATATTTATGAAATTTAGGCCCTTGTGAGTCTGAAATTTCGACCTGTACTACTTTGAAATGTATTCTCTACAATACCATAGGTCTGACCAAAATTGGGTGTGCCAACTAAAAGTTATGGTAATGTTCCCAAACCTTGGTGAAATTTGGCCTATTTTGGAGAGTGAACTTGTACAGAATGCCCTGAATCCAATATTAGATAAATGATTTTGAAATTATCACCCAAAATACTAAGGAATATTTTATTTATAATTCCACTTGTCTCACATAATTTGGATCCTCTCTGAAGAATATATGATTGTTTTACCCGAAACACTTTTTTGAGACTAGTTATAGGACTAGTAAAAACCCCTATCTTCCATAGGGTGTATCTCTGAAAGCACAATGATCCAGAAGTTTAAATTCATACCACATGTACCATACTATGTCTTCTTAACATCCTCCAAGTTTTTCTTTCTGAAGTGGCCCCCAAAAAAAGTTATAGTGAAAATTCCAAGATGACTTTGCTTGAGGAAGAAAAACCCTAGGATCAATGATCCAATACCAAATGTAATGATCCAAATGATTAAATTATCATAACATAATAGAAGTACACACCATGTACACAATGTGAGTGTGGAGCACAACTCCAAAATAGATGAGTTACACAATAACTCCTTAAAGAAAAGGAGAACCTCCTCCACATAATCAAATACCTTTATACATCAGAATTCACATCTCTCCAATAATGAATACATGATCTCTGTATATACCTATTCACACTTGCACATGAGGTCCCTTTACTATTAGGATGGCCCTATTACTTATATATTTACACATTACATGTACATTTAGGCCCATATATGCCCCCCCCAGGGGTCATATCATATACATTTAGCCATATATATGATCCCCTTGGGTCATAACATAACGTATGCATGATGAAGGGGTTGTGGTGTAATAGCCACAAATTTATAGATTGCAGGCTAGAAATAATATACCAACAAGTGAGTGGAGGCATCCAACTAAAAGGAAAATGTCTTAGCAGGTTGTAGAGTGATGTGAACAACTTGTGACATTAAAACATTGTGGATGGACTGTAGGCAAAGGAAAAATGCCCAACAAGCAATAGCATGTTGTGGATGACATGTGGGAAAAGGAAAAATGCCTAGCAAGCAATAGAGTGTTGTGGATGGCCTATGGGAAAAGAAAAAATTCCCATCAAGAATGAGAACACTAAATATGGTCCATGGGTAGAGGAAAAAATGTCAAGCAACTATAAAGCAACCCAACAATGAATGACCATTGAAGATAAGTTTCATATTAATAGATGAATCTCAAGGAGCAATTTTCTTTACCAAGTTGGATCTCCATTATTTATATCGCAAAATTAGAATGAGGCAAGAAGAATCTCCCAAAAATCCTGTAGAGCACATGAAGGTCATTATGAGTTTTTGGTAATGCCATTTGGCCTTACTAATGCACCTTCAACATTTCAAAGCTTGATGAATTATGTTTTCAAACCATTCCTCAAAACAATTGTGTCAATATTTTTTTATGATTTACTAATATACAACAAATCTTGGGATGAGCATCATTACAACATGTTGACTTGGTCTTAAAACTATTGGAATAGCAAAAACTATATGCAAATCCTTCCAAGTGTGCCTTTGGGGTTCAAGAAGTGGAATATTTGGGTCGTATTGTATCTCATGAAGATGTCAAAGTTGGACTTAACAAAATTAAAGCTATGATGGAATGGCCAATTCCCAAAACCTTGAAGAATATTAGAGGATTCTTAGGATTGATGAGCTATTACCATAAAATTTTGTTAAGAATTATGGTCAAACAACAATACCTCTAATAGTGTTATAAAAAAAGGAGGCATTATCTTGGACTCACAAAGAAACCAAACTTTTGAAAAACATAAGGAGTCTATGAGTACATCTCTTGTCTTTTCCATGCTTAACTTCACAAAAACCTGTATTGTGGTGTGTGATGCCTCAAGACATGGCATTGGTGCAATTTTAATGCAAGAAGGAAGGCCCCTCACCTTTGAAAGAAATCAACTTAAAAGAAAGAAATTACTCAAAACCATTTATGTAAAGGAAAAGTTGGCCATATTACATGTAGTTAAGAAATGACAACCTTACCTAATAGGAAGACACTTCAAGGTAAAAACATATCATGATAGTTTGAAGTACTTCTTAGAACAATGATTGTTTTTAGAAGAGCAACAAAAATGGGTTACAAATATGCTAGTTTATGACTTTGAAATTATCCGCAAAAAAGGAAAACAAAATATGGTGGTTGATGCACTCTCAAGGAAAGAAGAAGACATATATGACTTATTGTGTTTTATTTCCATTCCAAAATTTAATGGGGTGGAAGAAGCAAGGATAGAATGGAAGCCAGATCGGAAGGTATGCAATATCATTCAACAACTACAAGAGGACCCAAGTCCAATAGATAAAATTGTGAGGAAGAATGATTTACTATGGTATCAAGATCACCTATATTTATGTAAGAATTCCCAACTCAAACATAAGATCCTTTTGGAATTACACACTTCTCCTATAGGAGGATATCCATGGTTCATGAAAACTTACCACAAGATCAAGAAGGATTTTTTTTGGGAAGGTTTTAAAACCAATGTTCAAAATTTTGTGCTTGGATGTGTGGTCTGTCGATAGAATAATGGAGAGACAATCAAGATCCAATGTCTCCTAAAACAATTAACCATACCAAGTCAACATTGGGAAGAGGTTCTAGTGGATTTTATTATTGATCTACCTAAGTCCAAAGGAAATAATTTCGCCATGGTAATAGTGGATCAATTCACAAAGTATGCCCATTTTTTCTCTCTTTATCATCCTTTTAAACCAAGTACAATATCCACAACATTTATGGAAACAATTCAGAAGCTACATAGAATCCCTAAGATTATTGTAAGTGATAGAGATCTAATTTCCACTAGTAATTTTTGTATTGAAATATTTTCTTGTCTGGGTACTCAAATGCCTCACAACTCCTCTTTATCGTCCTTAATTTGATGGGCAATTTGAGATTGCGAATAAATTTCTAGAAGGGTATCTTCGTTGATTTGCATCCAATAAACAAACACAATGGGTCAAGTGGTTTCCCTTGGCATAATGGTGGTACAACATGTCCTTCCATACTTCATAAAAAATGTCCACATTTATGGCACTTTATG
>ML803031.1:40209-65996 GCA_009831015.1 Picea engelmannii
GTGTGTGAGCCAATGTCCTCCCCAAGCATCAATTTTTCCTTTAATTTTTGTTAGAACTCCTTCCCACAGGTTGACTTTATTTATGCCCAATGATAATGGCAGCCCAAGATACTGTATCTTTTCCCAATCTACATGCCCTTTGAACCCCAGGGTGCATGCAATCCTTTGTGTTTCGTGTTCTGCTGCATTCCAACTGTAGACAACAGTTTTCCTTTCACTTATCAGAGCTCCTGACACTTTGCAGTAATCTTGAAGAGTGCTCTTGAATGAAGAGGCTACTCTGTTTGAGGCTCCTCCTAGCATAAGAGAGTCATCCGCGAACAAAGCATGATTTATTGGCTTGAGGTCATTCGTTATTCTCAAACCTGGGGCAGCTCCTATTATCCTTTCCTGCTCCAGCTTCCTGCTGAGTGAAACCGCCATTAAAATGTATAGAAATGTTGAAAGAGGGCAGCCTTTCCTCAATCCCCTCGAAGATTTAAAGAATTATGCTGGCCTCCCGTTTATCAAAGGTGTTATCCATGGACTATGGGTACATGCTTGTATCAGATTTGCAAACTCTTGCTCAAATCCGAATGAGAGAAACACTTGATATAGGAAGGACAAATTTACTCTGTCGAAGGCGTTGGCCATGTCTAGCTTGATCAACATGCCTTTCTCTTTTCTGAGGTTGTTGGAATGCATAGCTTTCTGAACTAGAATTACATTGTCCAAGATGTGTCTCCCTTTGACGAATCCTCCTTGTGATTCTGAGATGAGCTTGCCCAGCAGAGGCTTTATTCTATTTGCAAGGAGTTTTGCAATTATCTTATAAGAGGTGTTACATAGGGAGATTGGCCTGAATCTATCAAAGGAGGCAGGATTTGTTTTTTTCGGGATTAAAGCAAGGAAAGTTGAATTGGTGTAGCCTCCCAATTTTGCTTTCTGTAGGAATCCTTTTATCATTCTAATGAGATCAAGTTTGATTATATTCCAACATATCCTGTAAAAATGAATGGTGAACCCGTCTGGCCCTGGAGCTTTGTCAGGGTTCATGGACCAGATGATTTTGCTGATTTCTTCTTCGTTGGTTGTACTCAATAATGCTGTGTTATCTTCCTTTGTGACCAGAGTCGGGATGTTCTTGAGGAAATCCTTATTGCCTTCTTCATTATCATCATTCTCTTTGCTGTAAAGATGGTGGAAATGTGAGATAGCAGCAGCCTTTATTTGGTCTATTTCTTTGCAAAGCTTCCCATCATTGGTTGTGATCTCAGAGATGTGATTCCTGGAGAGCCGGGCTTTAAATTGACAGTGGAAATAAGATGTATTTTTGTCACCAGATTCCAACCATAGGCTGCGGGATTTTAGTCTCCAGTATTCTTCTTCGTTTCTGAAGGAGCGGTAAGTTTTACATTGGGTTGCTTGCTCCTTTTCCAGATCTGTATTGGCAATATCTTTTATTTCCATTTCATTCTGCAACTTTCCCAACTGTTGCACTAGCTCCTTTCTTTGGGTATTGGGGTTGCTTACCGGGAGTTTGCTCCATTCCTTGAGGGCCTTTTTTGTTATTTTTAATTTTTGTTCCCAGACAAAGCTGGGAGAGCCAGTAACTAAGGTGGACCATGCCAGTTGGACAGTGTCTGCAAATCCACTCTTTTCTTTCCACAAAGGGTTGAATCTGAACGGGATTGGGCCTAAATTTTCTTCTTCCTCTAACGAAAGCAGGATGGGTTTGTGATCCGAGGTAAGCTTGGGGAGGATGGCTGTGGAGATTAGCTTCCGTTCCAACAACAAATTTCTTTGAACCAAAAACCTATCCAATCTGGCAGAAATGTGATCCTCCCCTGTCCTGTTATTGGTCCATGTGTAGAGCCCTTTGCATGGCTTGAAATCCATTAGATCCCACTGTTGTATCATGTCTTCTACTACATAAATCATTTGACCCTTGCTGATCCTTCCTCCCCTCTTTTCTTTTCCATTCATGACTAGGTTGAGGTCTCTAGCAATGATTATGTTGTTTGGCGAATTTAGTTCTAGAAACTCATTTAAAGTTTTCTAACAATCTTTCTTTTCGGAATGCAAAGTTGGTACATATAGATTGAATAAGGCGATGGTTAACTTACTTGTTGTATGCTTCAGTTCTGTGAAGCTCCAATGCTAGGTGTTATAGGAGTTGACGAGGCTGAACTGTTCTTCCTTCCACAGTGTTGCTATTCCTCCGGAGGAGCCCCTTGCACTAATTGCTTTCCCTGTGTTCTTCTGCCATTTGTATTTACTAATCTCTAGAATGGCTTCCTCTTCGATTTTTGTCTCTTGGAGCATGAGGATGTCTGTTGGTTCCACTTTCATCAGGTCCTTGACCGCTTCAATTTTCGTCGAATTCCCCAGTCCTCTATAGTTCCAAGAGACGATTTTCATTACTTACTATTGGGGGTGGATGGGCCTCCTCCTTTTAGAGACCTTATTCTTGTGTTTCTGTCGATTGACATTTCTATGGTAGGTTGGCTTCCTTGGGTCTTTTGTCTTTCTTCCTCTTCCTCCCTTGCTTCTTTATGGGACTTTCTTCCTGCTCTTTTGGCTGGCCTTTCTAGGATCTCATCCTCCGAGGAGCTTGATGGTTCTAGTACTTTCTTTCTGGCTATGTATCCGTATGAGGGAGAGGGGACTACATCCAGGGTTCCTTCTGTTTTCCCTTGTTCCCCTGTATCTTTCCCTTTTGGGGGGGATTTTGGATGTTCCCTGTTATCGATGATTATTTCTGATTCTTCTGTGTCCTTATTGGGCTTTTCTGTTTGAGGTCCTGATTGCGATGTTGGTTTGGAGTTCCCGTCGATTTTCTCTTGCTCCAGTTGCCCGGGATTACCATTCTTCGTTGTCCCTTTGCTTCTAGATCTTGTTGTCCCTGTTTTCTGGACTGTGATCCACTGATTTGCTTTCGTGTTCTCACTCTCGTCTGCATTCTTTTTTTTGCAGTGCCTTGCAAAGTGGCCGTAGCCATGGCAGTCCCGACATTTGAAGGGTAGCTGCTCATAATCTATCTCCTAAATATGCGTCCAATCTGCAGCAGTTAGTTTGATTGCCTCTAGTAATCCCACTTCCAGATTGACCTCCACACAGATCCGATGAATACTGATCTTTTCTCGCTGCTTGGTCAATATACCTTCCGAGCGTATTGCCGATTGCATGCAATAATTTTTTATTCCAATAGTGTAAAGGGAGATGGGGTAGGCGAACCCACACTGGAACGACGAATGGCACATCCTGGGCTGGATCGAAGTCCGGGGTCCATTTGTTCAGATATAACCCCCGAGGCCCCATAAAGTATGGGCCATTTCTGAAAATGAGATTTTTGTCTTCAGGGTTTTCGAAGACGAAAACGAAGTAGCCTTTCCCTACAAAATGACTCTTTATACCTTTTGAGATGAGCGGGCTCCAGTTCCTCTACACCCAAGCTTCGACGGATTTGGGAGAGGGCCAGAGCCCAGTGAATTGCCCGATAAGACCTCTGTCTGCTAGATTGATGGTCGACCTGCAAGTTTCTTCTAAAGGAAGTTCTACGCTTGGGATGCATTCCAGCTTCTTGACAAATTTTTGTTGTGTTGTTGACGGCGATCGCTTGGAAGCTTCCACAACGAGCTTCCTGAAGGTATCGATCTCTGGCAAAGGGGGAGGGGTGGGGACGACTCCCCCACCAGCGTCCATGGCTGGGGGACCCCTGCTCGCTGCGTTGTGCTCCTCATGCGTTAGGTCGCGCTCCTCACTCTCCTCATGCTCCTCAGGCGTCAAAAAAATCATTAAAATTTTAACTTTACACTTTTAGTTTAAAAAAATGAAATGATGACAAACATACATGGTGTAACAAAAAAATATTAATAAAATTTATAGTAATTAATTTTATAATAAAATTTATATTAATTAAACAACAAATTTGTGAATATTTAATTTAAAGTATAAAATTCATATAAAAAAAAAATTATATCAAAATTTTAATTAGTGAAAAACTTTTAATATGAATATGATTTAATTTTTTATATGTAGTTTGTTTCGAGGTATTATCTTAATTAAATATACAATCACTAGATAAATAATAGCTTGAGTAGGTTTAATGGTTAAGAACTTGTGTTTCCTCCTAATAAATTACAAATTCAAATCCAAAAAAGATTAAAATATGTATATCTCCATATACTTTACCAAAATCTCTTAAGCGAAAACTTATTCAAAACATGAATATTTATTGTTAGAATATATATCACAAATCATAATGAATTACAATATAAACTAATATGCATATATATGCAACTAAAGTGTTTCTTGTAATGATAAAATAGGGAAAGTTTTCAATTATGATGTACAGAAATGCAAACTGTCTTGCTCACTACGATTACTTTTGTAGGGTGCGAGAACCTATGCACCATGAAAAAATTTCAATCAATCTATAAATGTGTAATTCAATTTCAATTATGATGTACATAAAACATCTTTACCCTATAATTTTTTTGCAAAGTGTCTTGAAAACAAGATAGAATCTCACTACGATTACTTTTGTAGGGTGCAAGAACCAATGCACCATGAAAAAATTTAAACAATAACTATTGCATGAAATCTTGTATTAACATATCAAGATTGGAGTTTCTTATGGAGTTTCTTAAAAGGAAAACAATTAATTATACATGTCTAACTAATGTCTCTATTATTCAATACCCCCATGTCATGAGGTACTAGATCTATTATAATAACATAAACAGAAATATTGCAGTGATAACAGTGGATTTAACAACAAAAAATAGAAATATTGTAGAGAATAATAACGGAACAATACAATAAATTGATCTACAACACCATAATAATACCTTTATTAATAGGAAACAATGTTCACTTGTCTCTTCGAGGGGCAACCTCCAACAAAGCAGAGCTCTATTACAATAATTCTCAAGACAAGAACCTCGCATACCTTCTACTCTTACTTATATGAATTATATCTTCTAAAGAACATTCTAGAGGAAGATCTTTCTAGAAGAGGAAGCTTCTATTAGGTATTCTTACATTGACTTGTTCATATTTATTAAATAGGCCTTTAACTAGTATCAACCTTTATTACATGGAAATATATTATTCTACCTACATGAGAGGTTAGGGGGTTAGGTCCCTAACATGCCCTCCCCCTTGAAGAACAACCTTGTCCTCAATGCTTGATATGAGGAAATTCCCAGAGAATAGTGGTCGGCTCTCATGTGTCATCTTCTGGAGTTGTATCTTTCCAATACACTAACACCTCCTCAATGGTGCGCTGACAGAGACGATGTTTTCGTTGGTCCAAGACTGCCTATGGTTGCAACCAGATGGAGCCTTCAACATCCTACTCAGGAAGAGTGGTTTGAGTTTGGCACTTAGTTCCAATAACCTTCTTTAAGAATGAGACATGAAAAGCATGATGGATCTTAGAATGACTAGGAAGAGATAACTGATAGGCCACTACTCCCACGCATTTGAGAATTGTATAAGGACCATAAAATTTGGGCACAAGCTTCTGACAATGTTCAGCTTCGAGGCAAGTCTTCTTGTAAGGTTGTAAATGAGACTCTATGTTGGTGTGTTGATGGGGTCATCCAACCTCTCCAACGTGCCCATGCTGCCAAGGGAAAGTGGGTCCACTCCTTGGGCACGAGCCCAAGGAGTGGACCCAATTTCCCTTGGAAACATGGGCACATTGGAGAGGTTGGATGACCCCATCAACACACCAAATGATAGTGGGATAATCCATTATTACTGCGAAGGCGTTCTTTAAGGGGAGTTTTCTCTCGCCCCTTCGTCGTCTGTCAACAACGTATAAACAAGTTCCATCTATATATATTTACAACTTATCAATAAGTGCCAGGTGTGTTTGTATGAAACCAGATAGTTCCAACCACCTGTCTATTTTATGCGTGTGCTTCGTCCGGCCCAGTGGCCTTGTCCATCTGAGCTTCTTCACGAATAATTCTATATGCGTGATCAATCCTTTGACCTTGACAAAAAATGCGGGGCCTTGTAGACACACAACCCTGGGAGATCTCTCGAAGGTGATCGATGTAGGGAATGCTTCTAATGCCTGCAACAGACTGAGCCTGAATGAGTCGAAGGCCTGCTCAAACGAATTGACATTGTAAAAAATTGGAATAATGGTAGCCTTCGACTTCGTCATGAGGAGGAGCTCATGTAGACGCATTTTTTACTTAGTGTATCTCTGGGAGAAAATGACCACATGGATAGAGCTCGTCACGATGGGTCCTTCAAATTGAGGGGTTAAGTTTTCTCCCTGCTGCATTTCCTGTTGGTCCAGAAAAACTCGCAATCCATGTGAAAGAAGGAGACAGTAGAGAAGGTTGATAAAGTTCTTCACATATGGATAAAAATTGTTTAAGAATACGTCACAATAGATATATGAAGCACAGGTGGAGGTGTAGGCTAACGTCTAACGAAGATCCATTATTATTATTATTACAATTTAGTATACAAAAGAGATAAAGAAGATAAATGTTGGGACATATTTAAAAGTGAAAGGTTTTTGTCTGTGCCTGCTGATAAAACGATAGCCACACCACTAAATCCAAAGTCAGTTGTTTGAGACTCCGAGTTAGCTGAACAGAGGGGTTGAAGAAAGTGACATGGATCATATTCCTTATCTCCATGTAGTTGTGAAAGACGTTTTCCGATTACACCCGACAGTTCCTCTGCTCATCCCACACAAAACAAATAACAGTTGTGAGATTGGGATATTTTTGATATGCAAACATACCCAAGTAATCGTGAACATGTGGGCGATCGAAGGAGACCCTGCGATTTGGAATGAGCTATCGAAATTCGTCCCATAGAGATTTCTTGATAATAAGATGAAAAATTTGGAGTACATAGGAAAAATATTTGAGTTGATACCATTCGGAGCAGGAAGGAGAATGTGAATGGGGCTTCCATTGGCGAGTCAAATGATTCATTTGGTATTGAATTCACAAATCCATTCATTCAACTGGGAACCTCCCAAGGGCATGAGTGCATAAAAAGTGGACATGATTGAGAAGTTTGACATGGCCAGTGGAATTTATTCCCACGACATGCCTACCATCGGATGTCTAGCAAAACTATGGACAGGTTTTGTCCAAGTACTGATGTACATTTATCCTTGATAGTGGGCTAATCCCTTATTACGTCGAAGGAGTTCTTTAATGGGAGGTTTCTCTCACCCCTTCGTTGTTTTTCGACAACTTATAAACAAGTTCCATCTGTATATATTCACAACTTATCAACAACTGTTAGGTGTGTTTTTTTGCAACCAACTAGTTCCAATAACCTGTCCATTCCCTACGCACACTTCGTCCGGTCTAGGGGCCTTTTCCATCTCATCTTATTCACAAATAATTCAATCTGCGTTATCAATCCTTTGACCTTCACAACAAACGAGGAACCTTGTAGACACACGACCCTGGGCGATATCTCAAAGGTGATCAATGTAGGGAATTCTTCTAATGCCTGCAATGGACCGAGCTTGAATGAGTTGAAGGCTCGCTCAAACGACTTGACATTGTAAAAAATCGGAATAATGGTAGCCTTCGACTTCGTCATGAGGAGGAGATCATGTAGAAGCCTTTTTGACTTAGCATATCTCTGGGAGAAAATGACCACATAGATAGAGGTCGCCGCGATGGCTCCTTCAACATGAGGGGTTAATTTTTCTCCCAGCTGCATTTCCTGTTGGTCCAGAAAAACTCGCAATCCATGTGAAAGAAGGCGACGATAGAGATGGTTGTTAAAGTTATTCATATCTGGATAACAATTGTTTAAGAATACATTGTAATAGATATATGAATCAGAGGTGGAGGTGGAGGCTAACGTATGCCAAAGAGCCATTATTATTATTATTGCAATTCAATATACAAAAGAGATAAAGAAGATAAATGTTGGGACAGATTCAAAAGTGAATGGTATTTGTATGTGCCTGCTGATAAAACAAGAGCCGCACTACTAACTCTGAAGTTGGTAGTTTGATACTCTGAGTTAGCTGAACAAAGGGGTTGAAGAAAGTGACACAGATCATATTCCTTATCTCCATGCAGTTGTGAAAGATGTTTTCTGATTACACTTGGTAGTTACTTTTCTCATCCCACACAAAACAAATAACAATTGTGAGATTGAGATATTTGTGATACCCAAACATACCCAAGTAATTGTGAACATGTGGGTGATCGAAAGAGACCCTGCAATTTGGAATGAGGTATCGAAATGAATCACGGTGGTTATGTTGTTAAAAAGTTAGAAGATATTTTTTTGGATGGAAAATGAATACTTCAAAAGGTCTCCTATCAAGGGAAAATGTGAGTAGAAATATTATGGGAGGATGTGGTGTCAAAGGTTGTGAAATACCCATTCACAACTGTTACGAGGAAAATCTCTCTATGGCATGGGGTAAACCACAACAGATGGAATGACATGCAGAAATCAACTCTAATCCCAAGTATGATATATAAATGAAATGCTAACAAGACAAGGCCAAGAGCCTACCTCGTTTAGATGTTCGATGAAGACCATCGTTGAGCACACAACTCAAAGCTTTATACCTGCAACTTGTCGTCAACAAACAAGATATGCGTGTTGTTGGATTAATGAGTGAATCAATAATAGAGCAATTTAATCCTTTTTCACCATAAAATGAAAGTGATATATCAATGTAACATTATGATTCAATAGTTGCAGAGTAAATAAAAAATGAACAAATGAGCAATCAAACACATACACCGTACACTAGTGTTTTACGTGGAAACCCAAAGCGGGAGAAAACCACATAATGTTTTTCCTTATATATCTTTAAGAATTACATTCATTGGAAGCACCAACTTCCTTTGTTTTCCAGCTGCAACTGGAAGGAGGCTCCAACCCTCTAATTTCTCAGGCTACAAACTTAATGAAGCTCCAACTCCCCAATTCTCTTGCTAAAACCAGAAGGAGGATACAACCCCCTATGTTCTCTGGCTACAACCGGAAGGTGGCTACAACCACCTGCCCTTGCCCCGTCCAACCGCCCTGATGTAGAAGTATAATGATGGAACCATTGTCACACTATCACTATGAGATATACTGTTGTAAACCTGTATCAATCAACCTTCACAAAACAACCTATACCAATAACCTGAACCATGCATCAACCTGTACCTCAACCTGTAATCAACATGTACCATAAACAAGTGCATCAACCATGCACCAACCTGTACCAAACAACCTGTAGTCAACCTATACCATAAAAAAGTGCATTAACCATGAACTAACCTGTACCTCAACCTGTACCATGAACAAGTGTATCAACCATGCACCAAGCCTGTACCTCAACCTATACCATTAACAAGTGCATCAACCATGCGCCAAACCTGTACAAATAACATGTCACAACAACCTATCAAAACAACCTATCACAACAAACTGTCTCATCAATCTTATCAACCAAATCATATCTACTCACCAATATCAATCACCAAGACAACTTTAAAAGATGTGCATCAAACAAGCATAACACAACATCTCATAATCATCACCAAGATCGATATGTGCTTCTAATAATATACCAATACAAGTATGCTACATCATCCATAAACCATGTGTCCACAATAATACTAATAAGTATCTCCAACCATGTACCAAGTATGTACTAATCATGTATCAACTACTCATCAACTATGACTCATCAATATGTACCAACATCATCAACTACACACCTCATGTATGTGCTAACTCATCAACTACTTGTCTCAACCATGTATCCAAAATGTACCTCAACCAAAATCCCTCATCAATTTCATCATCCAAATCTTATTTGTATCTCTCTAATAAACATGGTGTATATGATCACATACATGCAAACCTTCCTTAACTTTAACAACAAGAGACTAGCATTTTCATCAAACTTTGTTTTAGTCTCACATGACTAGTTTTAGATTAGTCAACAACCCTAACTTGAAATAATCATAGCTATGTACCTGTAATGAATAAAGATCTGAAAATAGTACACAATGTTCTTCGGTGTGTTTTATACAATTCCTCCAGGTTTAACTACTTTGAACCTCTCAGAAAAGGATCTTTCTTAGGATATGGCATACCATTTTGAATTCTGGCTTATTCTAGAGAGTGAACTTGTAGAGCGTGCCCCGCACAAAATATTTGTTGTATGGATCTGAAAATTTTACATAGAATACTACAGACTATAATATAACCAAAAAAATTGGCCTTGCTTAATTTGGACCTGTTATGAAGAAGTTATGACGTTTTTACCCGAAACACTTGTTTTAGAGTAGTTTCAGGACTAGCCATAAACCCTATTTTCCACAGAGTGTAACTCCAAACTACAACGACCCACAAGAGGAAATTCGTACCAAAACTACTTTGATATCTTTTCTCAATGGCCTATAAATTTCATGGTCTGAATCATTCTATAAAAAAAGTTATTGTGAAAATGGTGAGATGACCTGTAAATAACATATCTTAGAAAGCATCATCAAAAAAAATTATCCTCCCTTGAATTTCGGTCTTCTTTACTTAACCTTCTCTCTGAAATTCGGGTTATATATCCTTTGGTTACCTCAGTCACCTGTAGATATTCAATATGCTCAAGTGTGATATAAAATGAGAGAGCCTTGCCTTTTATTTATACTTTCATGTAGCTTTCTCAAGGGGTTACCTTTTAACCATCTTAACCCACTTTCTTTATTTTAGGGTTAACCAACTTCTAACCACTTGTCCAATTAGTAATTTATCCATTAAATTTATTATTTAAATAATTTATTTTGTATCAACTTTGACTTATAGTACACTGATCACTTCACTTTACATCAAGGGGTTACCTTCTAACCATCTTAAACCACTTTCTTTTATTTAGGGCTAACCCACTTCTAACCACTTGTCAAATTAGTAATTTCTCCATTTACTTTATTATTTAAATAATTTATTTTGTATTCACTTTGAATTATAGTACACTCATCACTTCACTTTATTATTTACCTTCTAAAATCTCTTAAACCACTTTGACTACTTTGACCTTTTGGGCTTCTAGATGACTCGTGAGGGTTCTCCAACTTCACATGGCCATAACTTTCTAACCATGAGGAGTTATGTGAAGTTACACATACCACTGGAAATGGAATGACATGTAATATCCATATAGAATAGTATTACCAACAAATATATCAAAACTCATACTGTTATCCATCAAACAAACTTGGGTCCATTACCCAAACCTGGGTTCTCCAACTTCACATGGCCATAACTCTCTAACCGTGAGGAGCTATGTGACATTCCACATACCACCAGAAATGGAATAACATGTACTATCCATATAGAATAATATTACCTTCAAATATATTAAAACGCATACCATTATACATGAAACAACCTTGGGTCCATTACCCAAACCTTTGTGCTACCGAAATTCGGTACCAAACTTTCTCCAAGGGTTGACATCAATCTACAATATCATTTTCGGACTTTCAAGGATAAAGGGATGCAGACTCAATATGAAGTCAAATTTCTCCAGAGTGTCTTTGATCTCAAAGTTGAATTGCTCAATCTCCTTAAAGTCTTGGACAAGGCTCAATTTATATTCTTCAAATGGAACTGAAGGGTCGAGTTAGAGTGTTTCTAGTATATGGAAGGTCAAGGATTATGGATCTCGTGACATGGCATGGAAACCTGATACAATTTTTAGTTTTGAGCACTAAACCTGAAGTACGTGGGTTGTAGTGGAGAAAACTGCATATACACTTGTTCTCTAATTGATAGGGCGCACATATGTGGGAAAATGTGCTTTTTTGGCTCTGGAAGGTACAAAAGGGGACTTCAAGTATGCATAGGGAAATGGAAAGGCCATCCAAGCAATTTGCATGGGGTGGGGAAAACTTTTTTGTAACATATGCCCCCTAATGTGTGAGGTTAGAGGAGTATCTGCAGTGGACGAAATTCATTATAATTCCCAGAAGTGGAGTAATGGAGACTCAGTTGGAAGTGCTAGTTACACATGAGAAACTATTTGATATATTTCCACATTGATCTGCAATGTAATTCAGATTGGAAACAATTTGTACAAAGTCAATTGTATAGCATACTTGGGATTATAGTTGATTTCTGTGTGTCATTCCGTCTATTGTGGTTTACCCCATGCCATAGAGAGATTTTTCTCGTAACAAAATTGGCAACCATAGTAGGGACTTCAAGTCTGCATAGGGAAATGGAAATTCCATCCAAGCAAGTTGCATGGGGTGAGGAAAAATTTGTTGTAACAACAACTAATCAACCTCAATTGGTGTTTCTACTCTCCCAACGACTATTAAAATATAAGAAAATATATTATAAAAAAAGTCATTATAATTTATTTATTTTAAATAGTTTATTTTTAAATTTTATTATTAATATATATTTAACACAAATAATGTAAGAAGAAGTTAACATTGTTAAGATAAGAACCATAATGAAACAAATATTAATATAACTTATAAAAGTCAACTATATTGTAAAAAATCTCCAGCTTTCTAGATCCATACATAATTGGAAAAAAATGTTTTTTTTTGTGCACTCATCCAACCAAGGGAAAAATTCTCATAAAAAAATACAATGTGGAGGAGCTAGCAAGGGCCAATATTTAGTTGAAATACTTATCTTGGATTTCAAATCATATTGAGTTCGACAAATATTTCCACATGCTATACCTTCCAAGGATGATCTAATCAAGGTCCATAGAATTCAAGCTCTTGAGGTTTCCCAACTCTGGAGGAATTGATCCTAAGAGGCTATTCACTTGCATAAACAATGTATCTAGATTCACCATATTACCGAACTATGGAGGAATGGGACTAGATAAACCACACTCTGACATGTCCAAACAAATAAGATTCATCAACTCCCCCACTATAGGAGGTATTTCACCTTCAAATTCATTGTAATAGGCCACATAAAGGTCTTGAAGCTCCCAGTTCTCCTGGAAAATTTCCTCTCAGTTCATTTCTAGAGATTGTAAGATAATCCAACTTGGTCCAACCACTATACTTAGTAGGAATGATATTATAAAAGTGTTGAAATTACTAAGATAGCTGAGAGGGGGGGTGAATCAATTGTTACTGTGCTTAAACAATTTTAATTCAATTAAACCATTTTAAATCTTTCTCCAAGTGACCATCAATATTATATAACATATGGACAACATAAATAATGAGCATCACTCACACATAAGATATACATAGAGACAGATTTTCACGAGGAAACCCATAAAGGGAAAAAACCTCTTCTTCTTCGAAATGATAGGAAGTCTTTTAAGTTTTGTACATCATCTATAATTGAGCACCAACTCAATGTGAGGCTACTACCTCTGTTTTACAAGATCCAACTTGTTTGAGAGCACCAACTCTCTAGTTTCTCTAGCACTAGAAGGAAGCAACAACTCTCTAAGTGTTCCAACACCAACTAGATGGAAGCACCAACTTCCAGTCACACAGGCACCAACCTGTATAACAGAGAACAACTGTTCTCCCTTGCACCACCCTGCCAACCTGGTTTTTTTGGCTGCAACCAGATGGAAGCTACAACTCCATGTGTTCAAGAACCCACTTGAACCTTTGAGGACAGCATTCCTCCCTACCACCTCCCTACCACCCTCATTACAAATAAATGATTGAATAACCAACAACACAGATAAATCAATTCTTACCACTTCTTCATTGTTCTGCAATTCTTCTCTGCTACACTATTCTTCTGCTTTGTTCATACTTGGCTTGACTTGCTGTCTCTTTCTATATTCTTTCTCTATCCTTCTCATTCTCTTTGATATGTGTACATTCTTCTCTCTTCACCTTTTATCCTCTATTCATCTTTTGTTCCTTATCTCTGAGCTTTCTTCACACAGTGCATACTGTAATTTTACCTTTCTACAGTTCAACTCATTTTTCAGTCAGAACAACCAACTCCACACGAACACGTAGTGTTTCTTTTATCCACTTCCCTCTTTAGTTACACCTCGAATCTCCTTGGGAAAATATGCCTTAGCAACTGAATCACCAACCGTCCAAGAACCATGATTTCGTTCTGCTAACTGAATCGTAACTGAACAGTTAATCATGAAGAGAAACAATAACCCTTTGATCATATTCCTGATTAACCTGCACCGTTGGATTATAAATGATGAGTCTCACGCTTACTCCATATGCCCACTGGTTGTGACCATGTGCCTAAATAAAATGCCTTTCGCATTTCTCATTTCGGCATTTCACGATTTTGCATGTTGCGAATTCCTATTGCGAGGCATCTCGACTCTCCAAGTTGCGATCTCCAAAACTCCATGTTGCAATTTCACATTTTTGCATTTCACAATTTCGACAATTCTTGTGATGAGATATATTAACGCTCCATCAGGCCTAAATAAAATTCCTTTCGCATTTCGCGATTTCGCATGTCGCGAATTCCTGTTGCGAGGCATCTCGACTCTCCAAGTCATGATCTTCGAAACTCCATGTCGCAATTTCGCATATCGCGAGTTTGAGAGGTTAGGGAACCTCGTTCCTTTGACTTTCCAGTCAGTGAAATGAAGATCTTTCGCCACGTGTCCTATGGACCCAACAGTCTAGATCTTATCGTGATTTCGAAACTTCACGGGCCTTCGTCATGTCTGATCAACGATCCAGATCAATCCTCAATCCAACGGCTAGGATTATTTCTCATATCAGGAGTTAGAGAGGTTAGAGCACTCCTTCCTTTGACCTCTCAGTCAGCGAAATGTTGATCTGTAACCACATGTCCTTCCCGAAGATGGACGGTCCTCCTTCTTTTGGGATTTTGTAAGCCCGCTTCACCTTGCACTTTAAAGAACGTGCAGGTTCTCCTGGATCCAATGTTGGTCGGACATTGGGCTCAGATATGACGCATGAGATATGTTCTCTTCTACTGCGCGCTCCTCCTATCTGAATTCAGATCTGACGGTCATCGGGAAATCTAAATGGGATCCAATGATCATTGTTGCTCTTATCTGTTGAACTTGTCATTGCCATACTGTTATCGCTATGCTACTAATCATGATCTTTGCCATCAATGACAAACACGTATACTCTGCATCTGTCTGAAAACATGCCAACAAAAAGTAGTGCCCTTCAATGTGAAGATCCTTGAGAATCATAAATGTGGTCACATTCATTGGTAATGGCCCTGTGAAGTTGTTGTTGTAAGCATCTAAGATATGCAGGTCCTTCAATTTGGAGAAGTTAGATAGAAACTACCCATTAAATATATTTTTGGATATATTATAAGCCTATAACATTGGTGATCTCATAAGGGAATGGGCCAACAAAGGAATTGGTCGAAAGAGTGAGATTGATAAAGCTACAGAGATGACCTATTTTTGGAAGAATTTGGCATGAGATATTCGTGTTAACGAACAAGCATATAGTTGAGATCTGGCACAACATTCATAATCCCTTCTCTTATGAACACGTAATCGCCCCATTAGGTTGAAATCCACACCCATGGAAGTGGTCTTGATAGGATAGGGGGAGTTCGTGGACTTTGGACTATGGATTTGATATTAACTAGTAGTTTCCAACCTCTAATTGAATTGTACCAGTGACCCAACAAAATGTCTTAATAGATAACATTGTCAGGCTTCCATTCTCATATTCCAATAGTCTTTGGAAGATTAGAAACACCAATAGTGGTAAATTTAACTATAATTATGAAAAGTGGAGTGGATCAAGGTGGCATATTTTCACTGAAAGTAGAGATACCACAATCTTTTTAGAAAAAAAATGTCCCATAATTAGAAATATTTTTTTCCATTTTTTTTAATTATATAATTTTAAATTAATAATATAAGATAATAAAATTAATAATAATGTACACTCTAACACTACTAAATAATTTTATAAATAATTATAATAACAAGATTTAATTATTATTATAATAATATTATCTATTTAAAAAATAATATTACTACATTTCTTTTATTAATAATTTAATTTAAATAAAGATCATTTCATCTCATCGATCATCAATACTTTAACTTCAAGCTACTCTACCATAATATCCAATAGTGTGTTGGATTACTGAGAGGGGGGGTGAATTAGTAATAGATCAATTTAATCTTTTTTCATCATAAAATGCAAATGTTATATCAATGTAGCATTATCATCCAATAGTTGCAGAGTAAATAAACAATCAACAAATGAGAAACCACACACATACACGGTACACCAGTGTTTTTCCTGGAAACCCAAAGTGAGAGAAAACCACAAAATGATTTTTCCTATATGTCTTTGAGAATTGCATTCATTGGAAGCACCAACTTCCTTTATTTTCCAGTTGGAACTGGAAGGAGGCTCCAACTCTTTAGTTTCTCAGGCTACAACGTGAGGGAAGCTCCAACTCCCCAATTCTCTAGCTACAACCAGAAGGAGGCTACAACCCCCTATGTTCTCTGGCTACAATCGGAAGGTGGATACAACCACCTATCCTTTCCCCGTACAACTGCCCTGACGTATAAGTAGAATGATAGAACCACTGTCACACTATCACTGTGAGATATACTGTTGTAAACATGTACCAATCAACGTACACCAAACAACATGTACCAATAAATGTACACCAAACAACTTGTACCAATAAATTGAACCATGCATCAACCTATACCATAAACAAGTGCATCAACCATGCACCAACTTGTACCATAAATAAGTGCATCAATCATGCACCAACCTGTACCAAACAACTTGTAATCAACATGTACCATAAACAAGTGCATCAACCATGCACCAACCTGTACCATCAACGAGTGCATCAACCAGAGGAGAGACCTGCGAACCTCTAGAATTTCCGCACCTTACTCTCGTGGCTCTGATACCAAAATAAGATTGGAAGAATTAATTCACACAACACAAAACGTTTTCATTACTTAACAAACGAATGGGGGTTACATATATAGCATGCAGATCACTGACTCAAGTGGATCTGATTAGCTAAAAATAGTAAACCTAGAAACTCACAGTTACAACAATCATAGTTGAAACTAACTATTACAACAGTAATAGTTAACCTAGAAACTCATGATTACAACAGCTATAAGCATTATCTCTAACAGCAGAGGCAATGGTTGAGTTTATGAGAGTGATGGATGACATCAAAGGTATCTTAAACAAGATTATTGTGCTGGGTGACTTCGAGGGCTTCGAGGATGAGTCTGATATGCATTGCACTGCTTGCTTGAGCAGGATGTTCAAAAGTTTTGTTGGTGATCTGCTGAAAGAGAGAAGTATCAGCAGAGCATTTTCTGTCCGAGGAAATAATGTTACTGGAAGAGACCCAGGGCATCACTCTTCCGAACTTTTTACCTCATCCTGCCTTTGTCACTTTATTGAAGAATCGCATCGTTTCCGTGTCTGAGATAAGCAGAGACTTAGCCATCCATGTTTGCGACTATTTGGACAATTTCATATGTCGTGTTATTGATCTTCAAACACAAAGTTATCCAAAGTTGCTGTTAGTATCGAGGAGATCTATTCAAGTTTTGATTGGCAGAAAAAAAGCTGAATGCATTCAGTATGTTGAAGAGATGATGGAGATGGAGAAGAGTATAGTTCTCACAATGAGTCCCAACTACCTGGCAACACTATCAAATTTGCATGAAAAGAAGAAAGAATTCTATACTGGGATAGAAAAAAAATATTCTACCATTAACATTGAAGGTATGGACGAATTAAATTGAATGAATTGCTAAAGAAAAGTGACCAGTTGGAAGCGGCCTTTGAGTTGAAGATTAGTCTCATTGCTTATTGGAACCTGGTAAGGACGAGGTTGGCCGATCAAATTCCTCTACATCTACGGTTCATTTCTCTGAAGTTGGTTAAAAATGAAATTGTCACTGAGATTGTGAAAGAAGTGGTTGGACAAGGGTTGGATATGATAGAACATGTACTTGAAGAAAGTCCAATCATTCTCAGAAAGCGAAAGAGTCTGAATAGCAGCATGACTACTTTGAGAAAAGAAAAATACGCATTGTCAAATCTTCTTGGAACCTACGAGAAGCTTGGTAACAATGATGACTAAGTACTATTTTCAGGAAACGGTTCTCTATCGTGTCGACGTATCTATTTTTGTTCTGAAAGCTCCTAAGTATTTCCGATATATCAATGTGTACTGTAATTAAACCTGGTTTTTGCGACAATGTTGGTTTCGACTGTAATTTTTTTTGACAAAACTCCAATTAGATTTAAATATAATTTGACGATTTTATAAAATCTCAATCCAACCAAACGATATTTTGCTTCTTCTTTCATATTTTGCATCCAATCTGAACGAAATTGTATTTGAGAAGTAATCTTCACCATATTTGTTTGAAAATAAACCTAATAACAAAAGTCCTAAGTTGACAGTATAGTTGATTATTGATTTCTCTATAGAAGGATGTCAAACTCTGAAATTCTGAAGAGATCAGACTTGATGACAGAGTAATATTAGGTTGTTATTTTTTATTAAATTTATATGCAAATTATATGCAAATGAAATTTGAAATTGTTCTTGAGAAATTAAAAAATGGGTTCATTATTATATTATTGGAGATAGGAAGAGAATTTTCAATGTCACTTACAAGGAATTGAACTTAGGTGGGGAGGGTAACAACCATTCCTCCCAACCACCCTATCTACATCCAATGGACACCAATATGGATAAAATACCTTAAGGTGTAAATATTTTCTTCAATTTTAAATCTAACAAAAAGTTTTCACCTAGGAACTTACACATCTATGTTGATTGATCATAAAATGAATTATACATCTCCATAATATTGAACATACCATTGAAGTGTTATAACTACCATGGTAGATCCATTTTAACTCTAGATCTATGATGGATTGAAAAGGACCTAATGAGATATGTCAACTCCATATTAATTATTGAAGAAATTACACATCTCCCTCATAATGAAAATTAGAAAGTATTTTTATGTTCAATAAGAATTTTTTTAATTTCAATTACTTTCTCTCATTTTCTATATGTATGTGAAGTTGATATAAAGCTATTTTACTTAAAGTGATATTGAAATATTTTATTTATAGTACACATTAAAATATATATTTTTATTATGAACAGTGAAGGAACTTCATCCTAGAAGTAGAAAGCACCTATAATTCAAATAACTTCTTTTCACTTTCAATTATTTTAAAGTGGATATTGAAATAGTTTTTTTGTTAGTAATAGTTTTTTTAGTGACACTTGTCCATTTCATGTTGAACACATACTAGACTATATAAAGGGCTTTCTAGTGCAAGAATGAATTCTTTACTTTTGATTGGTTAGTTAATGTAGACATTGAAATAGTTTATTTGTGGTTTACATTGAAATAATTTTTTGTGTAATATTTTATAAATGCCAAATGTTAACTACATATGAATCATACTAAGAAGTAGAAAGCACATGGAATTTTTTTTATTTCACCTACTGTATCTCTCTATCTATATGTATATTAAGTTGATATAAAATTATTTTATTTAAGGTAGATATTGAAATATTTTATTTATGGTCAATCTTAAAATATTTTTTTGTTATCATGCTATGTGTGAATTCCCTATTGAGTAGAAAAAGAATTATAAGTCTCTCTTGTATTTTGGATTGAGAAAAAACTTATCTCTAAATAAGAATTTTCTTAATTTCAATTATTTTATTTCTCTATATATAAAGTTGATATAAAATTAATTTAAAATATTGTTGAACATAATAGTATTCTCATTACTCATTACTGATTGACCACTGAAGTGGATGGAATTTGCCACTTTCAAAAATAAAAAAGCTATGAAATCACTGTCTTGTATAACAGAGTTTGAGGGGGCACCTGTGTTATAATTTCACAAACACTGCGTAGAAAAAATATCCTGTCGACTATATGCTAAATTTCCAATTCTGAACTAAATTCTTCAACTACTTGCTTCAAGTCGCTAGTTGGCATCTGCTTCATGAATTGAGAACAACGAAGGAAAGAACCGATAACAATGCACTTTAGTACTTGAGAGCACCTGCATTTAAATACAATTCCAATTTAAAGACAAAAAATCGCATCCTCAACCACCACAGAACAAATTTCGACCAAAAAATATGAAGCCTATATATAAACGAATAGGAAACAATGCGACGAGAGATTAAACTCTGGACAAAATCATTTTAAAAATTAATGTAGATTGGACATCATTTTAAAAACTAATGTAGATTGGACTTGGAAGTAGAGTATATATTTAATTATAAGAATTTTAAGTACTATCAAACAAGATATTAATGACAGATATGGCCTATGAATGGAAAAGAGTAAGATTGCATATGCATCTTCTCCATGTTTGGATCGGTCTAGAATGCTCACATGATACTTCCAAATTCTCTTGACTTCATGTTCCAATGCAAATTTGATACCATTCCAATCAACAAACCAAAAAAGTAATATGTCTAAAACGTATATTAAAGATAAAGAAGCAACGAGTGCTAGCAAAGACTCTCTCCAGAGGCTAGCTAATTAAATCTTTGCCATTTACTCGCAATATCGTGTTAAAATCCATGAGAGAATAGATGCACAGGAATAACACACAATAATTCAATGTATTGCACACACACATACGTACATATATAGTTGGATACAGATTCAACTGATTCCATATTAGGAGGGAGTGGTTGAGAAGATATCTCAACAGCCTCCTACAAATCTTCAACCAATCCCAAATTAATCATTAATTCTAACACTCTCCCTTAATGATTACATTACAAATAAACCACATATTACAATTCTCAAATCACAACATAGATCTCTGTCTGATCTGGTCTTCATCAGCTCCTACACCCACTCTGATGCCTCTGGACTGTGCTCTTTCTCTTCCTCTTCTTCGAACTTACCATTCAACTCATTTAAAGCATAAATTCTTCAGACCATCATTCATGAACTTGTACAATGGACAATTTGACAACTCGGCTCATCGGGGCTTCCGTGATAAAAGATGTCAATTATTGATGCATTCTATGAACATGCCTCCATCTGTCAGATTTTTGATTTCGGCTATCCTTCAGTGTCTAGAAGATCAGTTTGGATACGGAATGTCCTCAACATTCAATTATACAAGGTGACTTACCATAAGAACAGTTGTTCTTGAAACAGGGGCTGCCAGCGTATATCAAGATACAAGAGTTCCTACTTCCTTTACAACATAAGTAGCACTCACACAAGATCTGAATTCATCATCTTGGATCTTCATTCTGCACCTGCAACTTGATAGAGTAGTCAATTCTAACAATCTTTGCTCTTTACACGTTGAGTTGACTAGATTCAATATGTTTCAAATTCCAAGATCTCAAACAATATTCAATGCATATTCATTGAATTCATAATCTCTCAAACTCACTAAACTGTAACTCATACATACTTGCACAACACGCATAGATACATATATATAAATATAAGTAGAAAAATAAATAGATCTTCTACGACGGCTTCCAACTAATGGCAATTTGGTGTTCTGCACCCAATTTATCGACAGTAGCTGAATAGAACTGTAATACACGATCTTTCTAATTTTCTGTGGTCTATGATTGCATCGCAATTGCCTGGAAGAACAGATAACGAAATCAAGAACGTCTGGAACACACATTTAAAGAAACGAATTTTGCATATGGGCATAGATCCAGTCACACATTCACCGGCGACGTCATCAAATGCCACAAATGTAAAATGCAGAAACGCAAGGCACGAAGCTCGATTACCCAGAGATATTTTTTCGTTGCCTTTACAGGGCTCTACAAATGTGGAAACCGCCAATGGTTACGCCGAACAATATTTCCAGCGACAATTGGAATATGAAACCTGTTGTTCTCTAGTTTCTTGTTCTCACGAATCTCCAATTTTAAATGCAAGGAAAGATACAGACGAATTTCTTGGCCAGGCTACAGGATTACCATCTTGCTTTCAAGAAATGGAACAAAGCACAACCGATATTACAGAACAACATGGAAATGATCTCTGCAAATAAAAACGGAATGGCACCACAACGATTTCCGTGCACAACAATCTCTTCTGAGCAGTCTCCTTACGCGGTGGCTCTACTCGAAAACATACAAAAAATAATAAACTCACTCAAAAATAATAATATACTCTCACGCTAACCTACTCCTACAGCGGATTCATCTCACATTGCTCTCATATCTTCCTGGGCACTCCGTGAGGAGCTACGCCCAGCTAGGCTCTGATACCATGTTAAAATCCATGAGAGCATAGATGCACAGGAATAACACACAATAATTCAATGTATTGCACACACACATACGTACATATATAGTTGGATACAGATTCAACTGATTCCATATTAGGAGGGAGTGGTTGAGAAGATATCTCAACATCCTCCTACAAATCTTCAACCAACCCCAAATTAATCATTAATTCTAACATATCGGTCATATAAGGAGAAGTCCAGAGCTCCAAAATAAATTCAAAATAACCATTTAATTCAATGTTTTGTCATTTCCCCCTGCAGGAAGCCAAAGATGTTTTCTATGAAGTAATCCAAGGATGATCTCTATGAATTCCAAATACAGTAACTCTCATTTACTTTTGATTTATTTCAATCTTTGTGGGCGTCTCCTACAAGAACCCGAGGATGGGATGTTCGTAGATACTTTCCATTATGTTTATTTTGTCTGAGCCTTTTCCAAGACGCCAAGGATCCGCTCTACAAGATTTTAGCACTAGCAGAGAATCTATCTATGCGCTCCATAAGATGTTAGTAGTGAATCCCATTCATCTTCCACATTTTTTCATGTCCACCCGAGTCAGCTTTCCATGAGCAATATGGCTACTTGCATGGGTTGGCAAACTCAGATCTACATCACTCAGTTTGGGTTGCAAAGACCCCGCAGTGAAATTCTTCATTTCTGAACTCACATATAATGCAGATTCAACCACGCAATTTACAAAATGTGAAACTATGTCGAGCTTTGACTCCAACAACTTCTGCAGACTTACAAAACACAAAAACTTCTTTGACTACCTTCACAGTTGTTGCTGCTTCTAACTATCAACTAACACTCTCTCTTTTTATCTCTCTTTTTATCGATTGCTTACACACTCAAACACATAAAGATGAAGACAAAGACTTAATGTAGAAGCAAACTGATTCAAACATTTAACACTACAATAAATACTATTGACTCTATCTGCATAACATAGCTCCAGAAATATAAAGATAGACTCATTTAATAACACTCCTAACACTCTTCCTTGTCGTGTCTGAGTAACGTCTCTTCTTTCCCATGAGAGATAGAGTAGCGTCTCTTCTTTCCCGTGAGAGATAGAGTCGGCATAAGCATAAATCACACGACTTGTAATTAATACTTCCAACACTCCCTTTTAATTATAAGTAGGTGGGATTACAAGACACAAAATTTACATCAAAATTTTGAATTGACATGAAGTGTCAAGTTTATGCAGTTGTGTTGAATCCTAAACAACTGTGCAGTTTCTAAAAAACGTCTCTTGCCAAAGCTTTTGTAAATATATAAGCAATGTTTTCCTTAGACCTGCAAAACTCTAAGCAAATTTCATTGTTATTTACCAATTCTCTGATAAAATGATACCTTGTATCAATGTGATTGGTTTTCTTGTGAAACACGTGATTCTTGAACAATGCGATGGCAGAATTGTTGTCACAAAATATTGTAGTTGGTTATTGTTGTTTCTGCAACAAATCCTTTAACATTCTTCTCATCCAAACAGCTTAACAAGCTGCTCTTTTTTCTACAACATACTCAACTTCTCCTGAAGAAAGAGTCACAATGGGTTCTTTCCTTGATGCCCATGACACTATACCTGTTCCAAAATGAAATGTGTACCCAAATGTATTTTTCTTGTCATCTATGTTTCCTCCACAATCACTGTCATTGTATCCAATAAGTCTGAAATCTTCTAAAGTAGAACACAAAATGTCAAAATCTTTTGTTCTATTCACATATCTCATGATTCTTTTTCGTACCTTCCAATGGGATTATTTTGGAGTTTCCATGAACCTTGAAATCAGGCACACTCCATACATAATATCAGGTCTTGTTGTTGTCAAAAGAAGCTCTGAAGACCTAATTGAGAATTTGTTTGGTACTAAGTTGGTCAAGCTCTGCAGCTCTCAAGACCTAATAATTTGCAATGGAGTAATGAAGTGGCCAAACTCCAACAAAATGACCTGTATTCATGGGCTAGGTAGTAGTGTTGTAGATTATGTGATATATGATATCCTTGTTTTCAACCAAATAACAACTTTTGACCTTTTAATGACCATGAGCCTGACTCTGATCATAAACCTTTAACCCTAACTCTAGAATTTTCCATGCATAGGAGCACCATTGAAGAGAATTCGGATAATCAAAGGAATTTGCACTTTGACAAAAGTAAAGTTGACATTTTCTTAAAGGATTTAAATAGTAAATTAAACCTCCTAACCTATAAGGACAACATTGAAGAACTCTATCATAATTTTACAACTACCCTTTCCACTTCTATTAACAAGTTCTCTTTCGAGGTGTCTCATAAAAAGAATAATAGAAAAACAAACCCTTGGTATGATAAAGAATGTAAAATTGCTAGGAAATCCATTAGGGATGCTTATAATAAGCCCTTCAAACTCGATAAGATCAATACGTACAAAGACCTAATTAAAAGGAAAAAAAGATACTATATCAATAAAAGGCAAAAGCAATTTTCACAACTATACAAGTTGGATCCTAAGAAGTTCTGGAGCCAAATTATAAAACACAATACTAAAAAAATAATAGGATTCTCTTAACGGACTGGAATTCCTACCTTAAAAGTCTTTACGAGTTCCCTAATGCCATGGATGCCATTCCTATTGTCCCTACAAAGGAAGAAGTTTTTTCTTTAGATGACATAGAGTTTGGGGTTAAACGGCTCGCAAATGGGAAAGCTAAGGACATTGAAGGCTACCAAGCTGAAATTTTTAAAATTGGAGGGCCAATCCTTATCCCTCACATACACAAGCTCTTCAATTTAGCAGTCAAGAAGGGCTTCCCTACACCCTGTACGCAAAGCCTCATTGTTCCTATTTTTAAAAATGGGGATAAAAACATTCCCTCTAATTATAGGACCATTATGATTAGCCCGATTTTAGCCAAGCTTTATGGAATTATTTTGGAAAAGAAGATTAGCATTTGGCTAGAAAGTCACAGTAAAAGAGCTAAAGTCCAGGCCGAGTTTAGGTAGGATCATTGCAGAGGAGTTTCACAATACTAAAACCAATCTTTTTTGATGTTTTGTTGACTTTAGAAAAGCTTTTGACATGGTTCCTAGGAAAAACCTTTGGAATAGGTTGGAAGAGATAAAAGTGTCTCTCGAGTTGAGGGTTGTTGCAATAAGGATGTATGAGAACGTTATTGCTAAGTTTAAAAACACTGAGGGTTGGTCAAAAGATATTAACTGCAATATTGGAGTCAATCAAGGTTGTCCCTTGTCCCCTACCATTTTTGGCATATACATTGATAAGTTAGAAGAATGTTTGGAAAAAGCAAGTTGTGTCAGTCCTACTCTCACTAGTATAGTCATCAATCTTCTTCTTTATTCTGATGATATCGTTCTTATGGCAAGGAGTCCCTGTGATCTTGAAAACCAACTAAGAATCCTCAAGGATTTTTGCTCCAATATGGGTATGACTGTTAATACTAATAAGACTAAGGTCATGATTATTAAATCCAATAAGATCCCTTATGATACCTTTGTATATGACAACAACAACTTG
>ML803031.1:73091-103863 GCA_009831015.1 Picea engelmannii
GAATTATATATTTTTGGTAAATATTTAAAAATATTGTTATGTAACTACAATTATTTTCTTTGTATTGAAGTAAAGGTAAAACAATGTGCTAAAAATGATATTTTCCACTATATTTAAAAAGTATGGAACCATAATTTAATTAAGGATACATGATTACATGGAAAACATTAATTTAAAAGAAATAAATGGTGTACAACATTTTTAAAATTTGATGGAGTATGGAAATATCATTAAAAACAACAATGAATAAAATTAATAATAAATAAAAATAGAAAAGTTTGAAAATAGATGAAAAAACACCATTGACAAAAAAATAAAAAATAAAAAATTTGAACAATTTGAAAATAAATGAAAAAATAAGCATTTAAAAACAAAAAAGTTCAAACCTTATGTATCAGAAAATTTAAAATATCAAAAAATCACCTAAAAAGGAAGGGGGGTGCTACCAGTAGCACCATTTTTAAAAATGGGGTAAAAAACTTGACCCCCCAAAAAACGAGAACTCTGTAGAGTTCTCGTTAAGTTGGTAACTATGTTTTTACTAGTTTATTAGGATTTGGATTTTCTGGGTGTGACTCTTTTGTGAGCACATAATTCCTTTTGTTAGATCCTTCAGTTGGTATCAGAGCAAGTTGATTACAACATTTTTGTTTAATTTTGGAGAAGAAGAAATGACCCAAAATTCTAACGTTGTACAATACCAGATTCCTCTTTTTGGTGGGGAAAACTATGAGTACTGGTGTGTGAAGATGAAAACTGTGTTCATCTCACATGATTTATGGTTTCTTGTTTCTGTAGGATACTCAGAGCCAACTAATCAGGTTGCCTATATTCTATCTCTGTTGATCAAAAGGAAGAGTTGAAGGGGAATAGGAAAAAGGATGCCAAAGCTTTGTTCATCCTTCAAACTGGTGTTGACATCACAGTGTTTCCAAAAATTGAAGAATGTAGTAAGTCCCATGATGCTTGGGAAACCTTGGATAAGGCATACAAGGGATATGTAAAGGTAAAAGTAGTCAAACTCGAAATGTTGAGAAGAGATTTTGAATCTCTTACTATGAAAGTAAATGAAAGTGTTGAACTTTTTATGACTAGAGTTCAAAATATTGTGAATGATATTCATGCTCATGGTGAAACTCTTGAAGATAGGAGGATTGTTGAAAAAGTTTTAAGAAGTCTTTTTAAAAAATTTGATCCTGTCACTAATGCTATAGAGGAGTCCAAAGATTTGTCATAGCTAACCCTTGTTGATCTGTTTGGATTTCTTCAAGTACACGAAGATAGGTTAAAAAAGAATGAGGAATATCAAGATCAAGCTTTCCAAATCTAGCTAAAGGTTGAGGACAAGAAGAAACAATCTTCCACTACCATGAATGATGCTTCTACTTTTTATTCATCGTCATATAGAGGAGTTACAGGCCATGGAAGAGCCATAGGAAGAGGATGATATGGTAGAGGATGAAGAAACAACCCTGGAAGAGGTAACTTTCATTGCATATATTGTAATAAAGATGGTCACCTTGAAAGTTATTGTTTTAAGAAGAAAAGAGACACCTCTCAAACAACTTTTAGTAAAGATGGAGGTGAGAACTCACAAATTTTGTTTCTCACATGTAACAGTTTTGAGGCCAAAGATGATTTTGTATGGTGTTTAGATAGTGGCTTCTCAAATCACATGACTGGAAATGAAAATCTGTTTGTAAAGTTGGATTAAAGTGTGAAGGGAAAAGTACACTTTGACAATGATAATGAGGAAAAAGTAAAGGGAAAAGATAACCTTGCCATAAAAGTAAAAAATAGAAGTATTATGTATATACATGATACTTTGTTTGTTCCAATTTTAAAGAATAACTTGATTAGCATAGGGAAGCTAAATTCTAAAACCTACAAGATTGTTTTTGAAGGAAAGTTTTGTCAGATTTTTAACAACAAAGGCCTTGTTTCCAAAGTTCCAATGACAAATAATAGGATATTTTTATTAAGTATGGAACCAAAAGTAGCTTTCTTGAAGGCCTCATTTGATGAGTCTTGGTTATGGCACAAAAGGTTTGGGCACTTTAATTTTGGATCTGTTTCTTTCATGCAAAAGAAGAATTTGGTAAAAGGTTTTCCTTCATTCATAGAATGAGATAATAAGATATGTGAAGGTTGTGAAATAGGGAAGAAATATAGAGATATCTTTCCTCATCATCATTTTAGAGAAAGTGAACCTTTGGCCTTAGTTCATGCTGATATTTGTGGCCCCATGCAGACCTTATCTCTTGGAAAGAATATGTATTTTCTTCTCTTTGTAGATGATTTTTCAAGGATGACTTGGGTCTATTTCTTAAGTGAGAAGTCTCAATCTTTTAGTTGCTTTCAAAAATTTAAAGCACTTGTTGAGAAGGAATTAGGATACTATTGTAAAGTCTTGAGAACCGATCGAGGTGGAGAATTCACCTCTGATGAATTCAAAGAATTTTTCGAATTACATGGCATCAAGAAGGAGTCAACTACTGCATATAGTCCTCAACAAAATGGAGTAGCAGAGAGAAAAAATAAAACAATTGTAGAGATGGTTAGATGTATGTTAAAAGAAAAGAGTTTGTCAAACATGTATTGGGCAGATGCAGTCCATACAACTACATATATCCTCAACAAAAGTCCTACAAAGATGGTAAAAAATTCTACTCCTTATGAAGCTTGGTTTTGTAGAAAACTAACTATTTCTAATCTAAAAGTTTAAGGGTCAGCATGCTTTGTTCACATTCATGCACAACAAATACATAAATTATATGGAAAATCAGTGAAATGTATTTTCATTGGATATTCAAAAGAAAGAAAGTCTTATAGGTGTTTTTATCCACTTATGATCCAGATTTTATGAGCATAAAGAAATGACTACAAATTATTACCAGATGTTTAATACAAAATAACAGAGATACAATAAAACTGGTTTTCTATTCAATAAGGAAATAAGTTGAAACTGTAAAATGCAGCGGAAAACAAGCTTGCTGGAATGGTGGCAGCTTATCTCTGAGAAGAGATGTGATGGCTGCACTCATTCGCAAGAAGATGATTACAATGAGGCTCTCAAGGCCTTTTTACAATAAGGAGGATTTTCAAAAACCCTAAACATCCAAAAACCTAACCCTAGGAGATGAAGCGTCAAATGTCATGTGGGCCCCATTTGGGTAAGTCAGTACATCAACTTCCTGGGGTCGTAACGTGTGCATACAATCTCTGTTTTAGGCGTATGATAGCCCATTGTAAAGATCTATCCAAGGACTACAACAGTTGCGCAAAATTTCATCATGAAATTTTGCGACCGCAACATACCCCAAAAAACGTCATTTAGGGCCTCAAAACGGCTCCGGAAGTTAAGAACCCGAAAAACTGCTAAAAATATTAAATTATCAAAATTGCTAGAAAGTTGTTTTGAGCCAACTGGAAAAGGTAGGTGGCCACCGATATCCACCTAGATCAAATTACTAATAAACTTTATGTTAGTAGAGATGTGATATTTGATGAAGGGGGAGTTTATCACAAGAATGAAGGAGAAGATAAAGTGTTTACCCCACATATTGAAAATTTGATTTTTGATAACAATGATAAATCTTTGTGACCCTTTGTTGTAATAAATGCAGGCTCACCTGCAAGGATTTCTCCATCAAATTCGTCGTCATCTTCTCCATCAAACGGATCTCAAGTTGATACTCAAACAACACCTCCATCTAGTCCTCCTAGAAAAACAAGAAGTTTGAAAGAAATATATCAGACATCTACGTATGCTGGTACCCCAAAAAACGTCGTTTAGGGCCTCAAAATGGCTCTGGAAGTTTAGGACCCAAAAAACTGCTAAAAATAGTAAATTATCAAAATTGCTAGAAAGTTGTTTTGAGCTAGCTGGAAAAGGTGAGTGGCCACCGATATCCAAATGGATCAATCTTCCATCCTTAGGAAGCAATGGTCTCCATTGCGTTGACTTCCCCCATCAAATGAGGAAATTTCTGCTACATTTGGCCTCGGGTGAGCCACTTGCCTTGGTGCAGGAGTTGCCCTGCTTTGACGACTCGATAAATCTGGATCCTTTGTTGTTGAGTGCCCTTGATCTGTGTGTCCACAATATTATCACTGGATGCCTATTGTATGTAGTTGGAGTTGATCTCTGTTGGTGTCAGTTGTTCTGCTACGTCTGAGATGTCCAATAATGGTGGGAAATAAGGTCGAAGGAGGTCCACGTTGAACACTAGGTGCAGGCCAAGGAAAGGAGGAATGTTGAGCATAAAAACATTATCCCCCATAGCCTTGGTGATGGTGTACGACCCATAATGAAGTGGGCGAAGCTTCCGATGGGGTCCTGTAAGGCGTTCTTTCTACAAGTGCAACCGAACTTTGTCGCCCACCTAAAACTTATGTGGAACCCAATGTTGATCATGGTGTTGCTTGTACTTGTCATTAGACTTTTGTAGGATATCTTGAACCTGTTGGCGGATGTGCTAGATCCTCTCAATGAACCGGGTGGCTTTGTCAGCCTCAGTTGGAGCAGGAGAGGAGTCGGTTGAGGTGACCGCAAGGGGAAGTGCAACATCTATGGGACCCAATGGTTGGAATCCCAACCCCACTTGAAAGGGGTTGTCGCCAGTTGAGCTATGCAGGGCTCGGTTGTAGCTATGTTGGACATAGGGAAGACTCTCATCCCATGTGCGAGGGTGCTTGGAATTATACATGCGCAGGATATGCACTATCATTTGATTTACGACCTTGGTTTGGCCATCTGTCTGGGGGTAGAAGGCTGTGGATTTGGTGAGCTTGGTGTCCAGCGGTGACCAGAGGCTCGACCAGAATGTGCTGATAAATCGGCTGTCCCGATCTGATACAATGGTTTGTGGGATTCCAAAATTTACCCAGACTCGTTTAAAGAAGAGCTTGGCAGTGGCTTCTGCTGTGATGCTCTTCTTGCAAGCAACCAGAATCACCATCTTAGAAAAGAGATCGACAACCACAAAAACACAGTCATTTCCCCGCTTGGTGGATGGGAGGCCCGACATGTAGTCCATTGAGATGGATTCCCATGGTCTATCAGGAGTAGGAAGAGGGGTGTACAAGCCCTATTTCTTAGTGGTTGGTTTGGCAATAGCACAGGAAGTGCAAGACCTGATATACTTGCTGACCTCCTGTCGAAGTTTCGGCCATTAGAAATGTTTGTGTAACATCGCCACTCTCTTTTCGACGCCGACGTGTTCTACCACCCGATTGTAGTGGGCTTCCCAGATCAACTTCGCTCGCTCACTTGAGGGAACACATATATGGCCTAGACGACACAACAACCCATCTTGAAGATGGAAATTATGACAATTGCCTTTGCACCCAACATTTGGTAGGTGGTGGCGAAGTCTGAGTCTGTCTCATAGAGTTGAGGCCATCCAGAGGTCTCATGGCTACATGAGTCTAGCATTGTGTTGAGTGTCGCGACTAGTGGTCTGCTGAGGAAATCAACGATGCGGTTGGTGCTTCCTGTTTTATACTTGATGTTGAGGTGGAATTGCTGCAAGTATGTGGACCACTTTTGATGGCAGTCATTCTACAATTTGTCTTGTGTCTGCATGAACTGCAGTGGCTTATCATCAGTGTGGATGATTTTCTCCCTCCCAAGAATATAATGTCTCCACTGGTGGCAGGCTTGCACAATGGAGTACATTTCTTTGTCGTAAGTAGGGTACTTACGGACAACATATGATAGTTTCGCACTATGATAGGCCACCGGGTGGCCATGCTGCGTGATAACGACACCCACAACATAGTCTGAAGCATCAGTCTCAATCTCAAAGGGTTGTTGCACGTCTGGTAGTGAACGTACTGGGGCTAAGCACAAGTGTTGCTTCAAATCATTGAACGCTTATTGTTGGGGTCGGCCCCACACAAATTTAGCCTTACCACCACCCATGGTTATTTAGCTGAGGGCCCATGAAATATGGGAGAATCCCAACACAAACCTGTGGTAGAAATTGGCAAGGCCCAAGAAGCTCCGAAGCTCAATGAGTGTGGTTAGGGCTGACCAGTCACGGATGACTTGGATCTTGGCTCGATCCACATGTATGCCATGTTGATCAATGGTGTAGCTTAGGTAATGGACCCTGTCCATGCCGAAGGAGCATTTTCCAAGTTGGCGTATAGCTTGTAATGTCGCAGGGTGTGCAGAACCTGTTGAATATGTTGCAAGTGTTTGGCCCAAGTCTTACTGTAAATGAGAATGTCATCAAGATACACCACTACAAAAGTATTGGCGAATGGTCACAGGATATCGTCCATCATCCTCATGAAAGTGGCTGGAGCGTTTGTCAGACCAAAGGGCATGACCAACCATTCAAAAAGGCCTTCCTTTGACTTGAAGGTGGTCTTCCATACATCTATCTGTTCTATCAGGACCTCGTGGTAGCCAAACTTTAGATCAATCTTACTGAAGTATTTGTCCCCCATGAGTTGATGACTATGATTTTATTCAGAGCCCAATAATCAATGCAAAGTCGCCAAGTTCCATCTTTCTTATGTACCAGCACGACTGGGCTCCCGCAAGGTGATGAGCTAGGACGTATGTGCCCCTTGTGGAGCAATTCTTGGATCTGTCATTTGATCTCCTCATTCTCTAATAGAGAGCGACGATAGACTGGCCCATTGGGCAGCGGTGCGTTGTGGGTCATATTGATGGGGTGCTTGACCTGGCAGTGTAGAGGTACCCCAGTAGGTGAGGAGACGATATCTGAGTATTCTTCCACAATCTTATCTACTTGCTTCTGCTGTGTGGAGAGGTCGGTCGTAGAGACCCTGGATGTGGCTATGATTTTTCTCTCACTCTAAGAGCGAATCACGAAGAATACGAACTTCCCCGTCTGAGAGATGACCTTCCTGCATTTCTTAGCAAAGATGAAGGAAATAACACTAGGTGTGACAACCTTAGGTATCCTGTACAATTTCCTGTTCAAAGTAATAATAACACTACGAGGCCTAGACTCATATACAACATGACGTTTCCATAAATAAGGTTGGCCCAAAAGAACATCAAAAACTTCGAGAGGAGCAACATCACACAATACCTCGTCTTTGAAGGGCTTGATTCCATAAGATAGTCGACATTGTTGGTTGACGCAGAGATCGCCTCTTTGGTGCAGCCATCCAATGGTGTAGGGATGTGGGTGTGGCGTTGTCGGCAGGGCCAACCGCTTGACGACCTCTGCTGAGATGAGGTTCTTCTGGATACCACTATCAATAATGAAGTGTAGTGGGGTGCCTTTTACCCACATCTATGAATGGAAGAGGAACTCCCCTTCTTCTGGCTCATCTGGTTCACCATGTTGGAGCTTGGTGGTAGCAACGGTGGCACTGGGTTCCACGTCAATGATCCGTCTTCCCCTTTCTGGTTCTGACTCAGAGTCAGAACCCGCATCTGATTCAGAGGCTTTCACTTCGGCCACCAGTGTCTGCTTTGAGCGGCAGTCAGCAGTGTTATGCCAAGGGTTCTTATGGAAGTCGCACCACTTCCCGGTATCTTTCTTTGTCTTTCTGGTGTCCTTCTTTTCTTGTGGCTTGGACTGGTTGTCCTGATACTGTCATCTTTTCTCTGTCCTTTGTTTTGTGCGTTGGGGCCACCCTTTCCTAGGTTTTGTTGTGAGGGGTTCCCTGACCCAAATTATCGCATCTTTTGTTTGAACTTTTGCTCGATTTTGACAGCATATCGGTAGGCCGCGCCCAAGGATGAGATGTCCAGAAATTCCATTTCAGTCTGGATGTATCTATGCAGAGCACTGCAATACTTGAGCACCAGATGTCTCTCTAAATCTTTGATACCCAGCTTGGTGCGCAAGGTATGTAAGATATTTGTGAAATATGGCATTACAAAGTGGAAGATCTTTGTGAAATTTTGTGACCACAACACACCCCAAAAAACATCGTTTAGGGCCTCAAAATGGCTCTGGTAGTTCAGGACCTGAAAAACTGCTAAATATATTAAATTATCAAAATTGCTAGAAAGTTGTTTTGAGCCAGCTGGAAAAGGTGGGTGGTCACCGATATCCACCTGGATCAACTTACTAATAAAATTTATGTTAGTAGAGATGTGATATTTGATGAAGGGCGAGTTTATCACAAGAATGAAGGAGAAGATAAAGTGTTTACCCCACATATTGAAAATTTGATTTTTGATAGCAATGACCAATCTTTACAACCCTCTGCTGTAATAAATACAGGCTCACCTGCAAGGATTTCTCCATCAAATTCATCGTCATATTCTTCGTCAAACGGATCTCAAGTTGATACTCAAACAACACCTCCATCTAGTCCTCCTAGAAAAACAAGAAGTTTGAAAGAAATATATGAGACATCTAGGTATGCTGGTGACAATTTTTTTTTTCTTCCCTTGTTGAATCCTTTTATTTTAAAGAAGCTTGCACTGATGAACCATAGGTGCAATACATGGAAGATGAGATGTCACAAATTGAGAAAAATGATACACGGGACCTTGTTGTTCTTCCTCATGGAAAATCCATTATTGGTGTAAAGTGAATTTACAAGCTAAAATTTAATATGGATGGAAGTATTTAAAACTATAAGGCATGTTTGGTTGCAAAAGGATATGTGCAACAAGAAGGCATTGACTATGAGGGAAACGTTTTCTCCTATAGAAAGACTTGAAACGGTAAGATTTTTTCTTTCCATTGCATCTCAACTAAAATTAACAGTTTATCAGATGGATGTTAAATCTTCTTTCTTAAATGGATATTTGTAGGAAGAAGTTTATGTTGAACAACCTCAAGGTTTCATTCTTGGAGGCAAATAAGGAAAGGTGTATAGGCTTAAGAAGGCACTTTATGGTCTTAAACAAGCCCCTGGAGCTTGGTACTCTAGGATTGATAAATACCTTCATGATCATGGCTTTGTTAAATGTCCTTCTGAGAGTACAATGTACAAAAAGGTTGTGGGATCATATTTCATCATTGTTTCCTTATATGTAGATGACTTAATTTTTATGAGCACCTCTCCCTCACTTGTGAAGGAGTTCAAAGATGCAATGAAATCTAAATTTGAGATGGTTGATTTAGGAGAAATGCAATATTTTTTGGGTATGAAAATCAAACAAACAACTGCATGTATATCCATTGGTCAATCCAAAAATGTTGAAGACTTGTTGAATAGGTTTAACATGTAAGGTTGTAAACCTGTGAGTACTCCCTTGGCTATTGGGAGTAAAATGATGAAGGAAGATGAAACTCGACTTTGTAATGCCACTCTTTATAGATATTTGATTGGGAGTCTTATGTATCTGACGATCACTAGACCAGAAATCATGTTTGTTGTAAGTCTGGTTGCTAGGTTCATGCATCAACCTCATGAAACTCATTGACGGGAAACCAAAAGAATTCTCAATTATGTAAGTGGTACAAAATCTTTTGGATTGTTTTATAGTGCTACTAATGATTCCAATGTTGTAGTATACACAAATGTAGAGTCAATGAAAGAGGTGGGTGGCCACCAATGTCCACTTGGATCATTTAGAGCTATGCCCATAAAACCATATCGACAAACTCAAGATCCAACACTTGAATCTTTAACTTTAGAACCAAATAGAAGACCCTACTGATTATGCAATATTCAAGTCTTAGGAAAGGGAAAAACATGAACTACATCTATCTTACTTTGAACATTATCACATTTCAAACTACCTTTGATCACACCTAAAAAATAATTGCAATAATATTTTTTTCCTTCCTCCCTCATAACCACCAATTTGGAAGCCAAAAGTACATAAAAACATTAATGAGGATTAAGAAAAATAATATTTTTGTCCCTGAACTATAACCTCCCTCATAACCACCAATTTGGAATCCATAGGTACATAGAAATATTTAAATCCCTATTTTTACCATTCCTTTCAATCAACATTATTTGAACATTTATTTTAAATTTAAATAATTTAGATCTCACGTATATTTTTAATATTAAGTAATTTTAATAAAAAAAATTAATATAAATGACAAACAAATTTAATTAAAAAAATCAAAATTATTATTTATATATATATATATATATATATATATATATATATATATATATATATATATATATATATATATATATATATATATATAATATTAAATAATTATGATATATTTTTAATATTAAATAATTTTAATAAAAAAATTAATATAAATAACAAACAAATTTAATTAAGAAAATTGAAATTATTATTATTTTGTGTTCCATAAATCTTCAATATATAAACAAATATATGATATAAAAATAGCCCACAAAATGGACATAAGTTGTTGTGGTCGGTTTTGGCATTGGAAAATATTGAGAGAAAGATATTGAAAAATATTTAATTTAATTATATAAAAGGAGAAAGACATTGAAAAATATTTGATTATATGAAAGGAAAATGAAAAACACATTAATGAATAAATTCAAACAAAAAAATATAGATTAAGTTAAATGAAAGAATGAGAATGTTGATTTATATTTTCTAATAATTTATTTATCTCAATTTAATATCATAAAAATATAAAAATGAAGATATAATATAATTTAACTATAATAAATAGTAAGAATAAATTGTTTTATATGTTTATGAAATTTTAAAATAATAATAAAATTTAATTCAAATAATTTTTTTTTAAATTATTTAAAAAATTATTAATTTCTTAAAATTTATATTATAATATTAACCATTCCATTACAACTCATCATAACTCCAATAAATTTGTACACATCAATCATTACATTCCTTATTTACTTATTATTTGTTGGATGGTAAATGATTTGGTATTCCATTAAGTTTTTATTTTTATGAGGTAAGATTTTGAAAACTAATTTTTAACATAATTTTTTAATAAATCGAGATAAGTATCCTTCATGTCATTGCTAGCAGCCGTCCACTCTGAGTACAATATTAATGCTAAGAATTCCGTCACCATTAGATTGCTCGCAATTCCAAGAGTTGGAACGGCGAAATGTGATTTTATATCAATGCTATTAAAATATCAAAGAACGTGGGAAGTGATATTTGATAGACACTCCATATACTTCGCCGTTCCATATACTCCTTTTCATCGGCACGTTATCTTATTTTTTATTTTATCTGTTTTTTCAACCCTTACTCTCCTACGTCCTATATTATTCGGAGAACATGCGTTCGAATAATTGCACGTTCTCTACTCATACATTGCGTTTCATACATTGCGTTTCATAATTGCACTCAGAAATCTTAAGTCAGATCCCTTCGCACCCAAATTCCATATTGCATAGAGAACGAATCTTACCTTAGCTTGATGGGATGGCGTGAACCCATGTGGCCTGCTGCGAATGGTAAGAAGACAGGTGGACGGTCTGCAGATGGAGTTTGATAGGCGGCGGATTGTAAGGGGATTGGATTATTCAAGAACATGTTGTAGGATTTATGAATATGCACATCCTTTTTTTATATAACAGGTTTTCCAATTTAATCAGAGTAAACAGATATTGTTGTGTGTAGAGCATCAACTCAAAGGAAAACCAACTATATAAAAGAAAGATGTGCATATTCATAAATATGTTTTTGAATAATTGAATAATCCAATTTCTACTAGTTAGTAGGATACATCATTTTTAGATAGTGCATTTACGATTTGATTTTTTAGGATATACTATTCTTAGGTATTGCATCTATTACTTGGTTTTTGGTTTTTTTTTAGGATAAACCATTTTTAAGCAGTGCATTTACGATTTGGTTTTTCTCATACATGGCTAAAATAAATTTAATTAAAATCACAAAACAAATCTAGAATCTCATGTAAGACAAGTTGTAAGATGAAGTTTCTCACTCAACAAGATCATTAGTTCCAGGCGCTCTGCTTTGAAATTAAAAAAAAAAAAACCCAAATGTAAGGATGCACCAGCTTTACACAGTCATGCACCATCAAAATAAGCCCATGCACTTGATTTGTCAATCTGATCCTGGACAATTTACCTTCTAGGTTTATCCTTGAGAAGCACAATGGAACGAAGGAATGAATTTCTCTTCAAAAGATAATTTTTTTGTTTTCTAAATTCCTCATTATATGATCACAAAAGTACTTTAATCATCTTTGTATTGAAGTTTTTGCACCATTTTTTCAATGCTTTTTCAATAGTGTTCGCTAAACCAAATATTTTTTAAAACCCAAAAATAATCTCCACCTCTTTACAATATTGAACAATTTATGAAACAGTCATTCCAAATTAAATCCCTATTTATATATATATATATATTAAGTTTTTAGACATAAAAATTAAAAATAAAAAAGATTATATATATAATTTTTCAATGTTTTTTTGAATAATAGTTGTTAAACTAAATATTCTTCAAAACTCAAACATAATCTCCACCTCTTTACAATCTTAAACAATTCATAAACAAGTTAATGATATAGATTTTTTTACTATCGATTATAGGGAAAAGACAATCATACAACAACAAAGTCATACAATAACAATAAAGTAAGATGCTAAATGTCCACCCCATTAACTATGAAATGTGCACTCTTTTCTCATACAAAACACTTTGGAGCGACCTCTTCTTTGAGCCCTGCCAGGTTATTGCAGAAAATTGCCACCACAACTTGTAAGTAATATGAGTTGTTTGATCATGAAGTCAAAACACAATATTATATAATATAAACATAATATTGCATAGTTTTAGTTGTTTATTAATTAATAAGTAATATGAGTTGTTTGATCATGGAGTCAAAACACAATATTATATAATATAAACATAATAGTGCATAGTTTTAGTTGTTTATTAATTAATTTCAAACAAATTGAAGCATGATGAGTGAGATAATTCCAGTATTTATACCAACTTTTATCTTTCTTAAAACCCAGGCTCTTTGTCCTGAAGATGGATCCTGATCTGGATCCGAAACGTCGACAATCTATTGACTACACTGTGGCTTTTCCGATCCAAACCGAAAATTGAAGCATATTTCTAATTGGTTGAATATGAATCAAATGTAAATATTTGGACTTTATCTCTCAATTATTAAAGTGTTTTTTAAGTTGCATATTTTACTTCTACTAAGTTATCTTTTTATTGAAGTGTTTTTTAAGTTGCATATTTATTTCTATGAAGTTATCTTTTTAAAAAGTGTTTTTTGAGTTTCATATTTTATTTCCACTAAGTCATTTTGTTAAAAAGTAAAATGTTTTTAATTTTTAAAGGAAAAAAATAAATTAGAGTCAACCTTTTCATTTACAAAAGTTTTTATTTAAAATTTTGTTTTGAAGTAATTATATGGTGATAAAAAATAAAAATAAAAACTTCAAAAGTTTTTTTTTTAAAACCTTAAAATTATTGATGATTAAATAAATTTAATTAAAAATATTTGAAATTCAATATTAGTGAATTTAATTAAAAATATTTCAATATTTTGCAATTGCTTTACTACTTGATATCAATGGAGAAGCGACATAATTTATTGTGGCTCAAGTAAAATCTATATGGTGGTTGGTTTCATGTACAAATAATCAAAAGCTTTTATCTCTTTGTATCTTATACTTTTGAGTTTATTATTTATATTTTTATCACTAAATCATAAGATTTATTTATTTATTTTGTAGCTCCTAATTATAATATATAATTTTTTATTCATTTTATATATACTATAAAAAAAAATACAACATAAGATCTTCTTGTCTAAGAACCAAGAATGTGGTAGAATTTATTCTCTTATGATATGGTATTACAAAAAAATTGAAATTATTTTGTAATAAAATTTGAAAAATCAAATTTATTATTAAAGTCATTTATATTTTTATTTTCGAAATATTTAAATTTAATTTAATATATATATATATATATATATATATATATATATATATATAAAATTACCCAAAAATTGAACAACCGGATTGTTGGAAAAATTGCAATTTTACCCCATTACAAAACCATGTACATTACAAAACCATGTATACTGAACCATTACAAAATGTCATTAACGTGTGGACACTATCATCACACTGTGAACGCTATCATCTATCGTATTCGCATTATAAATTTCTTGTTCTGGGAGGGACCATATAATTAAAAAAATATGGAATTACTCTTTCAAAAATAAGAACGCAATTCCATGCAAGAAACTACAATATAAAACTGGTTTTGCAATCCAAAAAACTATCTTTAATAGTCTTCTCCAATACTTTTTCTCCATTTCGTTTTACATACTTTCCATGGCCGTCCAACAATCCCTTACACCAACTCACTTTGATGTTGTTGTTTTGGCATGGACCATATAATTAGAAAAAAATGGAATGCAATTTCATGGAAAGTACCAACAATATAACACCGACATTTGGTACGAATATAGCATTTATATTTAGAAAAATACAATTAAGATAGTTTGTATGAATATTTTTTTCCATTTCATTCTGAATCCTTCGTATTAGTTTTTTTAAAGGGGTTACAATCTATTTTAGAAAGATAAATAAAAAATACTCTTAAAAAAAATGTTAATTTTTTAAATCTATTTATGAAGGATGACAAATATCATAAAATGTCAAAAGAGGTTAGATTTTCATTAACTCATCAATGTCTTCATTTTAAATGTGTAACATCGTCATAATTAAGAATACAAATTACAACGAAAAAATCAAATAAAATCATTATTGTAATATTTACTTCAATTTAGTACTTTGGGATTCTTTTGGATTTGTAGGGTTGCATCAGATTACATCATGTATGCATTTAATCAAGACGACTAATATATATATATTTTTATAATAAATATCTAGTTAGAAAATCCATTCCAAGAGAGTGGAAAAGTAGACCACAATAGGTTATTCGTCATAACAACTAGTTAAAGTGACCAAAATCATTAGTGTAAAGCCCTCCACGACACCCACCAAGCATGCACACTCCTTGGGCATACTTGGAGATGAGTTGAGAAAAAGTTCACAAGGGACATGTGATCAGTTGGGTGAACAAATTCATATAGGCGCGGGTAGGAGCACCTTGGGTGCAGAATGGTGACGTGCCACACCAAGGGGGCACACATGCCTCACTTTCCTTGTGATGAATGATGGGGACTTAGGTTGTGTTTGGGAAAGGACTAGGCGACTTGGGCACGTGCTCAAGGAATGGACCCACATTCCCTTGGAAACATGGGCATGTTGGAGAAGTTGGATGACCCCATCAACACACCAATAGAGAGTCTCATCTACAACCAAGGAGTGGACCCACTTTCCACGTGTTTTCTCTTTCATCGACTCACTTCCGACGGACATGGGCCACTCAGGACTATTTTCACGTAGATGCATGGCACAACTTCACACATTCTTTTCAGATTTCACTCCGTGCAATATATATACTTCAGAATGAAGTTTATGAAGCGGGTACTTTCACCGACTTGCTTCTGGCAGACATGGGTTGCTCATGACTGTTCTCACGCAGATGCATGGCGCAACGTCACACATTCTTTTCATATTTCACGCTGTGCAAGATATATACTTCAGAATGAAGTTTATGAAGCGGGGATAAGCGAAATGTATTTCAGGCAGATGGCAGTATCAAGTGAGCCACTCAAGACTGTTCTTACGCAAATTCATGGCGCAACCTCACACATTCTTTTCATATTTCACTATGTACAAGATATATACTTCAGAATGAATTTTATGAAGCTAGTATACATGCCAGATGCATTTCATTCATATGGCAATATCAGGTGAGCCACTATCATTCATGTTAGTATAGGATATTGCAGAAGGATATCACTATTCAAAATTATATATATTTGGATTACTCTGTTCTCTCATGACCTTTGTCGTTTTTCACTGCCTAATTAAAGCCAACCACCTCACAATTTTCTATATCCAATTAAAGCTCATCACCTCCCTTTCCCAATAACTAGTTTTCATTGTTTGTCAACCTACTTGCATCTCGTCACATTTTTTATTGTGTGTCAGCCCACTTGCAGACCGTCACCCCACCTGTCTTTTTCCTGCCCGGATTTCCACCACCTATACTTGATTAAACATCTTGTGCTTCACGCAGGGGAGAGGCCCAATTCTTGAATATTTCCGCTAGCACTATAATGTCGTGGTCCATCCCCGGATCTCTGAAAAAGAAGGAGTGCTACTTAGTTGTCGCCCGAGCTGGAGAGAGCATTCAAAGAGGAAATCACAAGATAAATTTATTTCCTTAGAACCTAGGAATATGGATATCCCTACGTAACTAGAGAGTGTATCCCGAATGAATCAGTACATTATTTCGGTCATCAATCCCTTGTTTCCTAATCGCTTGTGTCGCTCAGATCCTATAGCTAGTTCGCATGGTTCTAGCATCTATATCATCATGATTCAAAATCCATTCAATTGTTTATGAGTAAGGTAACATACATTTTTCTAGCCCCAACAGTCTTTAAGTGTGTTTCTCTGATATTAGGAAATACATGGTTAGCAACCCAATACATTACAAAATATTGATCAAATCTGGGCCCATATTATGGATGAAAATTTTGGTGAGGTATATAATTGTTCAAGGGTTTGATTTTTCAACCTCCATGGTTGAGTTAGGCCACTCGATATGAGAAGAGACAGTTAAAAATTGCTTAATCAAGTCACTTATGGAGAAAAACAAGGCATGAAAATTGATGTAAAAAGGATGGAAATATGAAACTCTTCAGAACCTATAATTTTTTTTTAGGTATGGTAATGTTCACTGTGATTTCTATCTGCTCATGTTTGTAGCAAACTCTTTCTTTTAGATTCATATTTCGGCATTTTGTTATATGTGATTTTTTTATAAACTACGTTATGTTATGCATGTTTTCCTTTTTATTTGGTCATTTTCTTTATTACCATAGATTTGCCAATATATTATAATTTTTACATGATTTGTTTGCTTTGTAATTGATTAGGGACTTTGTGTTATCTATTTCTAATTCCTAATGTGTTTCTTTGGTGGCTTTATATAGTTTTAGACCTTTAAGAAAGAGAAAGGGTAGTTGGTGTCGGGAAGTATATTGTGAAGTTATTTTTGAATTTGTTTATAATGATATGTTAGGACTAGTATTGTGTAGGTGTTGCAAATTTGTTGATATTTATAAAGATATTGATAGAAAACACTAATATTTGATATCATTGATTGGTGTGCAATGTAATTGTTTCAATGATTTGTGTTTAACTATTTTTTATAGAGTAATCTAAATGTTCTAGTTTTTGGTTCTTTTCCGATGATTTTTTTCATTTGATTTTGTCCGAAATTCAATGAGGAATGGTTGGATCTGCAGGTTTGAGGGGTTACGTTTGTATAATGGGGGAGTGCCACAAGTTTTTTTTAGCACTCTTAATCCATTTATGCATTCAGAAATGCAATTTAAACAACAAAAAATAACGATTTTGTCCATATTTACATCATCGACATTTTCTCTAAAGCGTTCAAATATTATAAAAAATTTCATTCATATACACCTTATGATATCTATTAGAGTATGATCTAACATTAATCTTTTATTTCACTTTAACTTAAAGAAAAATGTTTTACCACTTTCCCTTTCAATCTTAGATAAGGAATTTGAGGTTTTAATAAAATTTGTAATTTCTTCTCATTGAAGAGTACCATTATAATCAAAACTTTATGGTTTATGGAACCTGGATTTCATTTGCCCTTTGAAAATGTATTATTCACATAAGTTTCAATATAGTATGTTGAAAAAATAAACGAATGAAACTGGGGGGATTTGGAATGGAGTGGGAGTAAATTTAATGGTATTTCTTATAACTTTAATGAGTATATATTTGGAAAAAATTCAATGAGTAGAACTTATATTTTTTTCATTCATTTTATGTAGGTAGATTGATGGGCCTATTTATAACACATAGATTGTTTATTTTGGACATAGATTCACAAAACAAGCAAGTTCCTCTTCGATAGAGGAACTAACCATCATTCCACCCAAAAATATGCAAACGAATTGTCTTTTTATTCTATGCGGTTGGTAATTTCAACTTACTAGTAGTCTGACAACCACTCCATACTGATTCTTTAATTATTATAGTTTGTTGATGAAATTTTGCAAATGTCTTCTCTCTTAATTGTGTTGAGTTGACCACTTTTCTAAAAGTACTATGCATCTTAAGAGATGATCCTTCCTAGCCTTAATTTAGACAATATTCATATTTTCCAAACATCCATCTTTGCCAGGATACTGGATAATACTTGGTATTGGACAAAAGTATTTATTAGTTGATTCTAGGTAAGAAAAAAAATTAGCGGTAAAGATAGAAAATGGAATTTCCTAATTCAAATCCAAGTCTAAAGCAATAGTGAATGGACAAAGAGAGATTTATAATTGTGCAATATCTACCCTATGTGACTTGGTTGTGCATGACTTGGATGCATAAAATGTTGTTACACAATGATATTAAAGAAAATTTGTGGTGTCAAGCCCTGATTGTACATTTAGTGCAATAAATATAAATTCACAATAAAAGGACTTGATGTAGTTGAATTAGCCATGAACTGTCTTCCACAATTTTGACTCATCATCCATTCTTGTACAATACTAGTAATATGCCCACTCACATCCAATAATGATATTAGATTATACTTGGACTTGGACAATAATATTTCTATGTTGCTTCCAAGTAAAAAAACAAAATTAGGGACAAAGTTAGAAAATGAAGTTGTCTAAATTCAAGTCCAATTCTAAAGAAAAAATGAATGGATAAAAGAGAGATTTAAAATTGTACGATATGTACCCTACATAAATTGATTGTGCATAACTTAAATGCATACAATATAGTTACATGGTGACATCCAAAACAAAGTTGTGGTACACACCATGATTGTACACTTAGTGTAATAAATAGAAATTCACAATAAAAGGACTTAATATAGTTAAATTTTCCACAAACTATTTTCCACAATTTTGACTCATCATCTCTCATTATACAATACTAATAATATGCTCTAGGAGATTAATAAATAGGAATACAAAGTTTTGTGTTTTCCTTTATCTGCTTAAGTTATATATTCTAATTTATATTGATTCCATCCTCCACAAGACTAGAGATAGTTTTGAATGAAATATAAGAGAGACAATACACATATGATGTTTTGTGCAACTGGAGTTGAGTGGGTAGTTGTGGGTATGAAGTATATGCTCTAGGAGATTAATAAATATGAATACAAAGTTTTTTGTTTTCCTTTATCTGCTTAAGTTATATATTCTATTTTATATTGATTCCATCCTTCACAAGACTAGAGATAGTTTTGAATGAAATATAAGAGAGACAATACACATATGATGTTTTTGTGCAACTGGAGTTGAGTGGGTAGTTGTGGGTATGAAGTACATGATAGAGATGCAATGACCATAAGCTCGATAAATCAAACATGTGTCACTCCTTAAACATCATGATCAAGGGTTAGCTAGCCATTGGGAGCTAGATAGGTTGTGACATTAGGTGTTGGAAACATGGCCTTCTTTAAGCCGTTCTTATACTTAATAGACCAATTTAATCAACTCACGATTCATTTCCTTGCACGGTTTGATTTTGGTAAAGTGCCTATCGCCATCCATACAACATGCATATTTGCTTTGGAATAAAATTGGAATTTGATTCCTTTTGCAAATTAGCAAAGATGACGGGGATGACAATAGTTTGAACGTAGGGATAGACCATAGTATGTAGACAAGTATTAAAATTATATTTTCCGTAGTATTTGTTTGTCACAAAATTCTATAGGGATATGAAAATTATGTGTATGAAATGCTTGTTCATTAGGATGATACCACCTCAACATTTCATGGTTCCGAGTACATGTGATTAATGTTGTCTATCTCAAAGATTGTAGATCATGGCTCTCCATGATAAGATAAACTCTTAAAATTTAGAATAATATAATATTTCATAACTCACTCAACTTTGATGACTTTTATGGTTTAGGTAATTAGCTATTATGTGTTTTTTTTTCTTTTTATTTCACTTTAACTTTGAGAATTTAGAAAATCAGCTACTATGCGTTAATTATTATGTGTTTTATCTCTTCTTCTTATAGTAGTTATTTATTTTTAATATTTTAAAATTCTCATGAATAAAAAAAAAACTTCTTGGATGGCCTTATTTCCATTGCTTAATGTGATGGTTTCCTAATTTACATAAAAGTGATTTGTAGGATTGTTTTTTATGATCGCATCTATTTTCTAGCTTGGGAAATCTAGACTTCGTGAATTATAGTGCTTTGTCATATGCATGGTTTTAACATGTTAGCCTTGACACATCAATTTATTGCATACATTGTAGTTGTATGTATCAAGTACATGCCTTCATGATTGCAAAGGGCTATGGGAGGAATTTGGACAAGCTTGTAAAAAATTAACTACATAGAAAAAGGTGAGGAGAATCGTGAATTATTTTATTTGTCGAGCTGCATTTTTTTATTGGCATTGATTGTTTGTATGGACTTTGATTTAAAGGATTGTACCCTACATTGATTTTAGTGACCAATGCATTTCATTGAAGAATAATATAAGAATCTTACCAGTGTTGTCATTCCAAAAAATTTTGAACCTGAAACAATCAAGAGAAATTGGGATATCAGTAACTTGAAAAAATCTAAAAATATTAGAAGAAATTGGAAATATTCGCACACCTTTTTTTATGCAATTAAATAGGGAACCACTTTGAGTTAGATATTTCACATTGGTGTGCATTATCAACACATGACTATGTGTAGGGAAACGATTTTTGATATCATGCAATTTGTGAAACAAGAAATAATTCCACCCATAATGAACTAACTACAAACAAATCCCATAAAGATGGCTTGGTCCTTGACTATACATCAATCTTGAGGATTGACATTAACAACATCTACCATTGACATTGGTAATGCTGAACGTGGCTTGACCTTCATGTCAAAGTCATGAACCACAACTATAGAAGGAATGTGAATCGCACCATCATTCTCTTTCGAACACTGTGAAAAAATGAAAGTTAGTGCTTATTTCTCTCTCTGAAAAAATGAAAGATAGTGATTATGTCTCTCTATGAAACAAAAAAAAGAGGTTTGCTTGTATTCTTCTTCATTTGCACAATTAAAATTTGCAATCTCAATCCCATGGCCCACCCCCACCATTCTCTAATGCAACAAGGGTATGCACTATTATAGTGTTTGACAAGATAATTGAAGGACACTACAAGAAATATGTAGGTTTTTTTGTTTTTGTTTTGAGAAGATATATAGCATTTATCATATGAATAATTAATGTACATTTATAGTGATTAGTGATTTAGTACTAGTAATTTATTACAATTTGATAACAAAGTATGTTTCAATATCCACATAACAAATAACAACAAATACATAACAAATAGCTCTTGATGATAGCTCAATTTACAAAATATATGAAGGAAAAATCTCAAATTTCTACAATATACTTGGAAAAATGTAATTCACTTCTGACTATTATCTTTATTTATCTGTCCACTCTCTTATGAAATGTGATGGCCAAAAAATTAATTCCACTATTATTGTCGCCCTTCCACATTTTGCTTACGTTCTTCATTGCTTATTCTTTCAAGCATATACATTCACTTGTTTTAATTTCATACTATAACCTTATACTATCTAATAAAAACTCTTCTTTTCGAACATATCCCCCTTTTATTAGTCCCTTCCTAAAGGCATAGGGACTTATAGTAAACGATTTTCAATATTTGCATGCAAAGAAAAGTGGTTAACCCAAAGTTTTTCTTTCAGATTTCATGGAACCTATTTTCTCACCTATCAAATTCTTTCAACAATTGTTTATAACCAATCACAAATTTGTAGGTCTTATTTGGCCTCAAAACGAGGCAAGGGGCTATTAAAATTTGGAAATGAAATATCTCTCAGCTATGTATTTCAACAAGGCAGATTAATGCTAGAATTCAACTTAAGCATTAATCCTAAAGCATTAAATGTTTGAAATATTTCAGGTTGTATAATATACTTCATCAAAATGCCTTCATTCAATGTGGTAATGCCTTCCTGATGTTTCCGCATGTGCTTTCCTGCCCTTTGCTTCTTGGAAAGACTCTCCTCTTGCCACGACCTTCTACCACCTACCTCGACCTGCTACTACCTACCTCGACTAAGACTCTCCTCTAAACTGATCAATTACCATTATATGTTGATATTCTCAAAGGTTGTCGATCGATCAAGAAACAACCAGTTCATCATGCCAGAATCCTAAATGAAATCAGAGACACTATATCCTGTGCTCGATGCATTTGGATTTGGAGTTGAGTCAGTCACTGGGAAATGTGTTTCAGGGAGGTTTACAGTCACGAAAATATGTTTCCAGGTATAAATGACCTTCATTTGATTTCATGATTAATGATCCAGAGATATTGGATATTTCTATTTACCTTTTTCGGTTTGTTTTTTGAGGTTGGGAACAAGCCTTCAAGGTATTGCATGGAGGGGTATCTGCGCTGATTTCAGAGAGTCTAGCCAGCATGGGGGCACATACTGCTTCTGGATTTCAGAGAATTGCAGGCCTAGAACTCAATATCAACAATTTGAGAGTTGTAGCTCTGGGAGAGCATGTCTATGCACAGGCTAAGCCCATTACTGTAGGCAAGAGAATCCAAGTTGTTGTTTTTTTAATTCATTCTCTATACTCATGATTACAAATATACCACTAATATACTATCAATCATTGAAATCCTATTGAGATGGTTTAACTAGTGAGATGCTAAGTTGTTATTTTTAATATTAAATAATTTTAATAAAAAAATTAACATAAATGACAAACAAATTTAATTAAGAAAATTAAAATTATTGTTATTTTGTGTTACATAAATCTTCAATATATAAACGAATATATGATATAAACGAAAGTCTCATTTGTTCTGGTGCCTAAATTTCTACTTGATTTTGATAGCATATCGATAAGAAGCTCCCAATGATGAGATGTTTAGGAAATCCATTTTGGTTTGGATGTACCTATGTAGAGCCCCATGGTATTTCAGAACTAGATGTCGCTCAGAGTCCTTGATACCCAGTTTGGTGCGCAAGGTATGGAAAGTATTTGTGACCTACGACACGGTTTGTCTCTTCTCTTGCCGTAGTGTGGTCCATCTCATGTACTGGTCTTCATAGTTATCAACATGATAGTATTGTTCTTTGAATGCATCCACAAAAAAATTCCAAGTGTGATCGATCCCATAGATTCCAGATTCCTCTGTGGAACTTTTCTCCCAGTAAGTTTCCCACCAGTGTTTAACATGGGGGAGAGCCTTGAGGAGTGCGAAGGTGATCTTTTCCCTGTCGAAAAAATTTTGAACAAAGAAATAACCTTCTAACAAATTTAACCATTTTTCTAGGGCATCCGCATCTATCTGACCTTCAAATATGGGAATATCAAAATTAACTTGTACCTTGAAGGGAGAGGTTCCTTCAAAATGGTCGCTTGATGAAGATGCACCTGTTCTTATCGGTAGGAATTGAATAATGTGTGCAAAATTCTCCATCATTCCATCCCTCTGTGGCATGAGAGCTTTCTCAAGCAACATGTTAATAAAATCCTCTACTCCACCGTCTTTCTTTTTTCTTCCATCGATGGTTTCTTGGGTGTGCGAGAGTGATTATCCTTAAGAGAGAGAAACTCGAGAACCAACTAGCTATACTTGGGACATGTGCTGAAAAACAATCAAGAGCAGCTTGCTCTAATACCACTGATGCAGCTTATGTTTGGAACAAAATGAAAGAAAAGATATTACGATGAAACTCTTATGAAAATTGCCAAAAACAAAGAAATACAACAATACTTGATTTCTATTAATGAAATAATTGTAAAGAGATTGTAAAAATACAGAGTACAAGACATACTAGACTGGTGGAAGATTTATCTCTGAGAAGAGATGTGACGACTATGCTCATTCGCCAGAAGATGATTACAATGAGGCTCTGAAGGTGTTTTTATGTTAAACAAGAATGTCAAAACCATAGACATCCAAAAACCTAACCCTATGAGATGAAACACCAAAAGCCATGTGGGCCCCATTTGGGTAAGTTAGTACATTAACTTCCTCGGGTCGTAACTTTTGCATACGATCTCTGTTTTAGGCAGGTGATAGCCTGTTGGAAAGGTCTTTTAGAACAATATGCATTATTATGTCAAACTCCGACTCTGTCTACAATTTGACTGTCAAACGCCAAAATAACACTATTTGGGGCTCCAAAACTACCCTGGAAGTACAACAAGATGTGCTGACATGAATACATACAAAATAATTCAGTTGGATTAGGTGGGAGGCCACTAGTATCCACCTGGAAGATGTGAAGGGCTTTAGAAAGCCCCAGAAGGGTAGAACCCTCATTTACAAAGAAGTACATAAAAACGTGTTGAACTAAAAACTGACAAAAGGAGCCAGTTGGAACAGGTGGGTGGCCACCAATATCCACCTGGATCATTTGGGGCACATAGTAGCTTGTTGGAAATATCTAGCTCGAAAGTACAATTTTTGGTAAGCCTAGGCATGCCATGGAAACCACAGGCCCCTAAGTTGGTGCAACTATTGCATACAATCTATGTTTGGGACACAAAGTATCTCATTGGAAATATCTAGCTCAAAAGTACAATTTTTGGTAGGCATAAGCATTCCATGGCAATCTAGGGCCCTTGAATGGAAAAATCACATTGTTTAATGCCTCAAAATGACCTCGAAAGTTTAGGACATGAAAAACCATAGAATAAAAAAATACCAAGATGGATAACCATGTAGAGCCAATGGAAGAGGTGGGTGACCACCAATGCCCACTTGGATAATTTAGAGCTACGCCCATAAAACCATATCCACAAACTCAATATCCAACACTTGAATCTTTAACTTTAGAACCAAATCTAAGACCCTAGTGATTATCCAATATTAAATTCTTGAGAAACGAAGAAACATGAACTACATTTATCTTACTTTGAGCATTATCACATTTCAAACTACCTATGACACTTGAGAAATAATTGCAATAATATTTTTGTCGTTGAAGTATAACCTCCCTCATAACCACTAATTTAGAAGCCAAACATAGAGATATTAACGAGGATAAAGGAAAAGTGTGAGAATATTTACATCCCTATTTCTACCATTTCTTTCAATCAACATTTATTTTAAATTTAAATAATTTATATCTCACACTATTAAAAATATAATAAAATATATTTTTTTATATTAAATAATTAACCTATATTTTTAATATTAAGTAATTTTAATAAAAAAAATTAATATAAATGATAAACAAATTTAATTAAAAAAATTAAAATTATTATTACTAAAATTATAATAATATATAGTTTTTATATTAAATAATTAACATATATTTTTAATATTAAATAATTTTAATAAAAAAATTAACATAAATGACAAACAAATTTAATTAAGAAAATTAAAATTATTGTTATTTTGTGTTACATAAATCTTCAATATATAAACGAATATATGATATAAAAATAGTTCACAAAGTGGACATAGCTTGACGTGATCGGTTTTGGCATTAGAAAATATTTGGGGGAGAGATATTGGAAAATATTTGATTTGATTTTATAAAAGGAGAAAAATATTAAAAAATATTTGATTATATGAAAGGAGAAAGAAAAATGAATTAAAAAATGAATTAAATGTTAAGGTAAATGAAAGTATTCGATAAGTGATTATTTTGGATTCTTTAGAAATTTTGTTTCTGTGATTGAAAAACATTAAGAGAAGCTTTTCAAGATCACCATACTTTTGTTGAGTTAAGAGATTAGGAAGGTTGGTAGTGTGATTAATATTTTGAAAATGAGATCTAATATGAGTATAGGCTGGACAATCTAATAAAAAATACTTTTCATCTTCAACCGTCTTAATGTCACAAAAGTAACACACTCTTTCAATTATAATAAATAATAAAAATAAATTATTTATAAATTTATAAAAGTTTTAAAATAATAAAACAATTTAATTCAAATAAAAAATATTTTTTAATTATTTAAAAAATTATTAACTTCATTTTTTTAATCATTAAAATTTATATTATAATATTCACAATTCCATTTCAACTCATCATAACTCCAATAAATTTGTAGATCAATCATTACATTCCTTAAGTCCGTACACATCAATCATTACATTCCTTATTTACTTATTTGTTGGATGGTAAATGATTTGGTATTCCATTAAGTTTTTATTAGGGAAGATTTTGCAAAGTAATTTTTAACATAAATTTCTAATAAATCGAGATAGGTATCCTTTCAATGACATTGCTAGCAACCGTCCACTCTGAGTACAATATTAATGCTAAGAATCCCATCACCAATATTTTTATTAGATTGCTCGCAATTCCATGACATTGCTAGCAACCGTCCACTCTGAGTACAATATTAATGCTAAGAATCCCATCACCAATATTTTTATTAGATTGCTCGCAATTCCAAGAGTTGGAATGACGAAAATATTCCGCCGTGAAAAAATCATAAATATTGTTCTTATTGCTTGTCTATATAAATATAAACTGACAATATACACAACACCAGAAGGATAACCTAACCTAGAAGAAGTTGAATCTGTCATCTGGAGAATTATAGGAACAACACCGAAAAGAGGTCAATTTCTCTGGTCGCCGACAGGCTAAGCGATTCGAAGAGGGAATAGGATTCATTCTAATGCCACGTATAAGGATTCATCCCTAAGCATCTAGGGAATAGGGATTAATTCTATCCCTTTTACTTGATCACTGCTCTCCCCAATTTGTTTTACATGATCCAGAAGAAACTTCTTAATTTCCTAATTTTGGAACAGCCAGAAGAAACAGGTTTCTTGACAGATTCATCTTCCTGAAATGGAAATGGCCGATTTCAGTTCTATGTTTGTAAAGTTGCAGCGTTTTCTTTTCTATAGGCTACTGTTTAATAAGTAACATTCTGGTTCATAAGCACAGTGACGTCATAATCTCAGTCTCTGCAGGGCATTAACCATGTTTTTTTTATTATTGTTTTTGTTCTATCACCGCAGCAACCAGCATTGGAAGTGGACCAGAATGTCGTCTGAAAAAAGTATGAAGAGCCTAGTTACTCTAAACTTGAACCAAAGTTACAATGAGCAGATTAGGCTGGATGTCGTTGATACACTAAGAAAACTCGGAGTAGTGAAAGAGGGGATCCGGCTGCCCACAATTGTTGTTATCGGTGACCAGTCTTCAAGGAAATCAAGTCTACTGGAGTGCCTTGCAGGGATTAGCCTCCCAACCGGGCAAGGGATTTGTACTAGAGTACCGCTTATTATGAGATTGCAAAGATGCAAACCGGAAGAGTGTGAAATTGTGATTCATTACAAAGGAAAGAAGAAAACAGTTTTAGAAACTGAAATTAAAAAAAACAATCGATACGGTTACAAAAGATATCACGGGAAGCAACAAGGGTATAAGTGATACACTTTCCAAGAGGCAGTCAGAGCTGGGTACATTGCCTCGGCATTTCTCCAATGCAGCAGAGGCAATTGTTGAGTTTATGAGAGTGATGGATGACATCAAAGGTATCTTAAACAAGATTATTGTGCTGGGTGACTTCGAGGGCTTCGAGGATGAGTCTGATATGTCTAACGTCTCTTCTTTTCCGTGAGAGATAGAGTAACGTCTCTTCTTTCCCGTGAGAGATAGAGTCGGCATAAGCATAAATCACACGACTTGTAATTAATACTTCCAACACTCCCCTTTAATTATAAGTAGGTGGGATTACAAGACACAAAATTTACATCAAAATTTTGAATTTACATGAAGTGTCAAGTATCCATAGCTGCGTTGAATCCTAGACAACTATGCAGTTTCTAAAAAACATCTCTTGTCAAAGCTTTTGTAAATATATAAGCATTGTTTTCCTTAGACCTGCAAAACTCTAAGCAAATTTCATTGTTATTTACCAATTCTCTGATAAAATGATACCTTGTATCAATGTGATTGGTTTTCTTGTGAAACACGTGATTCTTGGACAATGTGATGGCAGAATTGTTGTCACAAAATATTGTAGTTGGTTATTGTTGTTTCTGCAACAAATCCTTTAACATTCTTCTCATCCAAACAGCTTGACAAGATGCGCTTGTTGCTACAACATACTTAACTTCTCCTGAAGAAAGAGTCACAATGGGTTGTTTCCTTGATGCCCATGACACTATACCCGTTCCAAAATGAAATGTGTACCCAAATATACTTTTCTTGTCATCTATGTTTCCTCCGCAATCACTGTCAGTGTATCCAATAAGTCTGAAATCTTCTAAAGTAGAACACAAAATGTCAAAATCTTTTGTTCTATTCACATATCTCATAATTATTTTTCCTACCTTCCAATGGGATTCTTTTGGAGTTTCCATGAACTTTGAAATCAGGCTTACTCCATACATGATATTAGGTCTTGTTGTTGTCAACAGAAGCTCTGAAGACCTAATTGAGAATTTGTTTGGTACTGAGTTGGTCAAGATCTGCAGCTCTCAAGACCTAATAATTTGCAATGGAGTAATGAAGTGGCCAAACTCCAACCAAATGACCTGTATTCATGGGCTAGGTAGTAGTGTTGTAGATTATGTGATATCTAATATCCCCATTCCAACCAAATAAAAAATTTTGATCTTTTAATGACCATGAGCCTGACTCTGATCATAAACCTTTAACCCTAACTCTAAAATTTTCCATGCATAGGAGCACCATTGAAAAGAATTCGGATAATCAAAGGAATTTGCACTTTGACAAAAGTAAAGTTGACATTTTCTTAAAGGATTTAAATAGTAAATTAAACCTCCTAACCTATAAGGACAACATCGAAGAACTCTATCATAATTTTACAACTACCCTTTCCACTTCTATTAACAAGTTCTCTTTTGAGGTGTCCCATAAAAAGAATAATAGAACAACAAACCCTTGGTATGATAAAGAATGTAAAATTGCTAGGAAATCCATTAGGGATGCTTCTAATGAGCCCTTAAAACTCGATAAGATCAATATGTACTAAGACCTAATTAAAAGGAAAAAAATATACTATATCAATAAAAGGCAAGAGCAACTTTCACAACTATACAACTTGGATCCTAAGAAGTTCTGAATCCAAATTCTAAAAAACAATACTAAAGAAAATAATAGGATTCTCTTAACGGACTCGAATTCCTACCTTAAAAGTCTTTACGAGTTCCCTAATGCCATGGATGCCATTCCTGTTGTCCTTACAAAGGAAGAAGTTTTTTCTTTAGATGACATAGAGTTCGGGGTTAAGAGGCTCGCAAATGGGAAAGCTAAGGACATTGAAGGCTACCAAGATGAAATTTTTAAAATTGGAGGGCCAATCCTTATCCCTCACATACACAAGCTCTTCAATTTAGGAGTCAAGAAGGGCTTCCCTAAACCCTGGATGCAAAGCCTCATTGTTCCTATTTTTAAAAATGGGGATAAAAACATTCCCTCTAATTATAGGACCATTATGATTAGCCCGATTTTAGCCAAGATTTATGGAATTATTTTGGAAAAGAGGACTAGCATTTGGCTAGAAAGTCACGATAAAAGAGCTAAAGGCCAGGCCGGGTTTAGGTAGGAGATATCATTCAACTGTGGACCGTTTTTTTACCTTTAGGATCATTGCAGAGGAATTCTGCAATACTAAAACCAATCTTTTTTGTTGTTTTGTTGACTTTAGAAAAGCTTTTGACATGGTTCCTAGGAAAAACCTTTGGAATAGGTTGGAAGAGATAAAAGTGCCTCTTTAGTTGAGGTTTGTTGCAATAAGGATGTATGAGAACGTTATTGCTAAGTTTAAAAACACTGAGGGCTGGTCAATAGAGATTAACTGCAATATTGGAGTCAAACAAGGTTGTTCCTTGTACCCTACCATTTTTGGCATATACATTGATAAGTTAGAAGAATGTTTGGAAAAAACAAGTTGTGTCATCCCTACTCTCACTGGTATAGTCATCAATCTTCTTCTTTATGCTGATGATATTGTTCTTATGGCAAGGAGTCCCCATGATCTTGAAAACCAACTAAGAATCCTCAAGGATTTTTTCTCCAATATGGGTATGACTGTTAATACTAATAATACTAAGGTCATGATTATTAAATCCAATAAGATCCCTTATGATACCTTTGTATATGAAAACAACAACTTGGAGGAAGTGACTTCATACAAATATCTTGGAATTGATATTCACCACAAGCTCAATTGGAATTATAGCATTGAGAAAATGATTATTAGGGGATGGAAAGCTTATTATGGACTTGAAAACAATTGTAAATCAGTTGATATTTAGAGTTGAGATAAGAAGAAACTCCTCTTTGAGACTCTTGTTGCACTTGTTATTCTTTATGGATGTGAAGTTTGGGGTTGTAGTATCTCTCATGAATCCTAGAGAAAGATAGAACAAATACAAAAGAATTTTATAACCTATAATATCAAAATTAAAAGAAATACGCCCTATCCCATCCTCCTCGTAGAAACAATCCTCTCCCCCATTGAGAGCATGGCTATGACTAGATACCTAATGTATAAGAACAAGTTAAACAACATGGAAGACAAGAGGGTATCTAAAATTTCTTCAAAATCAAGTCATAACCACCATCGACTTAAGCGAGGATGGCATAAAGACGCTCGGTCTTGAGCAAACTATTGGGGAATCATGGAAGAAACCATTTTGCAGAATAAAGATACTATTAAAAAAATGTCAAATCAAAATTTAAGGAAAAAATGTGGTGTGATAAAGAGTTAGAGGAAAAAAGAAAATTAAGGTATTA
>ML803031.1:103913-136791 GCA_009831015.1 Picea engelmannii
GGAAAAAATGTGGTGTGATAAAGAGTTAGAGGAAAAAAGAAAATTAAGGTATTATAAAGATGTAATCAACCCTAATCTAGAAGATCAAAATTATCTATCTATTTTTCCAAGTTTAAAGAAAAAAATAAGCATTGCTAAGATAAGAACAAATTCTCACGAGCTCCATAGTGAAACTGGGCCTTGGTCAATTCCTAAAACGCCATGGGATGAAAGAGTGTGTCACCTTTGTGACACTAAGAAGGTTGAATATGAAAAACACTTTCTCTTAGATTGTCCAGCCTATACTCATATTAGATCTCATTTTCAAAATATTGATCACACTACCAACCTTCCTATCCTCTTAACTCAACAAAAGTATGGTGATCTTGGAAAACTTCTCTTATTGTTTTTCGAGCACAGAAACAAAATTCTAAAGAATCACAAGTAATCACTTACCCTCTTAAGGTCCAATAGACCAATTAGGTCTTAGTGGATGTTAATCATTATCATCATCATCATCATCATAAGACTTCCTACCAACCTTTTAAATAGAGTAGGATCTACTTTAGATCCTTCATCTTCCTTGCTTAACTTCAATCATGTTACAACAGGTGTCGGGGTTGCCTTGGAATTTATCAAGTTGAATCTTTTCAAAATTTCATGCACATATTTAGATTATGAAATAAATATACCAGCTTTGGACTGGTGAACTTCAATACCCAAAAAATATTTCATAAGCCCCAAATCAATCATTTCAAATTCATCCTTCATGACTAACTTAAATATTTTAATTTCAGTTACTTTATCTTTCTTTTTCTATATGTATGTTATGTTGATATAAAATTATTTTACTTAAAGTGATATTGAAGTATTTTATTTATGGTGGATATTGAAATGTTTTTTTATTATTACTTCTTCATCTTAAAAGTAGAAAATGCCTATAAGTCTAATAACTTGTCAATTCCATGTTGAGCATAGAAAGACATGTGTCAACTCCGCACATACTAGATTGAAATAAATTTTTGTTATTAATATTTTATAAATGTTAAATGTCAACTACATATTAATTATTAACAAGTAAAAAACACATAGCTAAAGAATTTTTTTTATTTCAATTACATTATCTCTCTATCTATATGTATATTAAGTTGATATAAAATTATTTCATTCAAAGTGGATATTGAAATATATTATTTATGGTTAATACTGAAACATTTTTTTGGTTCTCATTGTCATGTGTGAACTCCATGTTGAGTAAGGAAATAATTATACTATCTCCAAACACTTATTCTTGATTAAGAATTTTTTTAATTTCAATTACTTTATTTCTTTATATATACAACCTAGGTGGGCCTAATGGTTAAGAACATGTGTTTCCTCTTAAGAGGTCACAAGCTCAAATCCAAAGGGGGTAGGGTATTTATACCTCCGTATAATTAAATTACTTTGTTTCTTCATATATAAAGTTGATTTAAAATTAATTTAAGATATTGTTCAACATGATTATCTTTTTGTTTGAATTGTTTAGAATATATATATATATATATATATATATATATATATATATATTGTTGAACATCATTATCTAATTGGTTGGCATCTCCTTCACGAACATGTGCATTGTTGAACATCATTAACAATGCACGTCATTTCATTACTTGAGAGCACCTGCATTAAACTTCAATTCCAAGTTAAAGACAAAAAAAAGCATCTTCAACCACCTCAGAACAAATTTTTGTGTAACTAGATAAAACAATATGAAGCTTATATATAAACGGATAGGAAACAATGTGACGAGAGATTAAACTTTAGAAGACATATTTTAAAGACTAATGTACATTGGACTTGTGTTGGCAGCCATTTCACTTTTTTTTATCCTATCTCTATAAGCTGCCTACACAAGTGTTTTGGAACCCTTGATTCTCATCGTAAGTTTTTGAATAAAACAACACTGTCATTTTGGGCATTTGCACACCTGCCTTTTGTTCTCGTTTTCGCGACTGCAAGTGTGAAAATTTGATTTCGAAGTCACGTCAATGGCATTAAAATCGACACTGGATTATTATGGTTACTCTTGTCTATGTGTTTGTTACATTTCCAATTCAATTATAGTCACACAGTTGGCAAGACACCAAAATATTTACTCATTTGGCATTCTTTTGTTGTTAATATGATTTCATTCTTATAAGATTGTGATGATGTTATAATGAGTGTCATTGAGTCCTTAACACATTGGTGGTTTGATGTTCTATTGCTTTTGATCGAATTTGATGGGTTCATAACAACGGATTAACATGGTGATTAGATCCTTAATTCATTAGTTTCATACAATGCATAGGTTTTATGGTCAAATTCTTATTCGAAACATTGTTTTGATTTTAAAACCATACAAACACTATACTTGTGCAATTATTTGGGTCGACTTGCCATAGATTTCATTAATTGTCTGAATGACATTGTTTTTAACATAGTGATTTGAATCACCATATGCGTCGTCGGTTGTACATTGGGAAATGATTTTTTTGCATGGGTTGATCTAGCTCCACCACCCTATCACACTCTAGCATTAATGCTTGCCTCCTTTCCTGGGTCACCTCTGTTGGTTTTTGGGGAAATCTTTGAGTTTTCGGACCTGCGTATACCCTGTCCAAACCCCTGTCCACTGTGTGTTCTCTCCTGGCTCTTGTAGGGCGAATTTAACCCCCATGGTGTTTAGAGTCAGTTTTGGTTTCATTATTGCCAGAGGAGACTGCTTAGGCTGATCCTGTAATTGCATCCCAGAGACACGTTTTTACGTGAGCGATTCTGGGCAAACGGTTTTGAGTCGAATCTAACCCTTCAAAACCCAGAACCGAAATTAGCCCCTTTACCTTCATCAAGGGAGGTTTCCTCAGAAATCAAGTTGTTATAGAGATCTAGCTCGTGTTTTAGAGGTCAAGTTTCAGATCTTCTCTGTGGCTGAAAGGTACATATTGGGTCTGTGTGCATTTGCTGAAATGTCTATGAATTCTCTAGGCCTATGCCTCAGAACCCCTCTCACCCGTCCAGCCTCTCACACTCTTTAATCCTTGATCAATCCTTAGAAAATCAAGCAGTCTGTCAGAAGAAACAAAAGACCTCTGGTTCAATTGTCCTCAGAAATGTCGAAGCAGCAACGGCCTTTGTCAATTTAAGGTTATCATGACCGAGTTGTTTTCTGATTGCCCAGGTATGTATTTCCATATTGATTTTGTTTTATGAGTTGGTTCGAATCAATATAACCGATTGGACTTGCTTTCAATAGCTCTGTTCGTGTTGATAGATTCAAAATGATTATGTTACTTTCATTTTACCAAAATAATTTCGTTATGAATCATGTATGGTTTGCTAAATTCGGACACAGCTACGATTTAGTTAATATTCTCATATTAGTATAAATGGTTGATTGTTTTTGAGTCGGTTTGAATTAGGATAATCGATTGGGTTTGTTTCCGTTTAGTTATGTTAGAATAGATTTAAGGAATGATCCTGTTTTGTTTCCATTTTAGATTATGATTGCATCTAACATGTACAGGAGATTTATTTGCTAGAATTAGACACAACTATTTGGATTGATACAATTTTGTTAATGGTTGAGTCTACATAAACTATTGCATGAAAAATTTACTTGATCGGTTACAACCTGTTTTGATTAAAATAGATTCAAGCATGATTTCGTATGCTCTCAATTAGCATAGGAGTTCTGATTTCAATGATTTGTTTGGTTTCCAATTAGCAATTAGATATTTGTTTAATAGTTTGAATATAATTCTGTTAGTTCTAGATTGATTTAACACAGTTCTATTTTCAAAATTAGACCAGCTACAGAATCGTTTGATTATGTTAGCTAGTCTTAAAATTTAGATTTTTTAATGATTTTATCAATAAAATATCCTCTAAACTTGTCTATTGTTGTCCACTTTCAGGTGCATACGAATTTCAATGAAAATTGGGCATGCTATGGCAGTTTAGGAGATACTTTTATGATATAGTTTTGTTATAGGTTGTTAGCTTTAGTCAAGAATAGAAACTTGGGAGATTATTCTCAGATTTTTTGTAAACTGTTTTTGATGATTCCCACAAAGATGTTTTACCCTGTGGTCTTTAAATACTTGTTATTTTTTGTAATGGACCCATCATCATCACTGTGGGGAGAATCAGACCATGGATTTATGATATAGACTGGGATGAAAGTTGATGTCTTGTGACAGCTTTAGCTTTCAATGTATCAAGATTTTATTTCAAGTTTTCTTCATATCAGTTTGCAATTAATTATCGACTACTTTAGCTATCATAATTCGTTGCAGGTTGATGTGATTTGGTTTATGTATTGTCCATATTTGATCTCTCTTATTTTAAAACTATAGCAATTACTTTGTTTCAATTTAAGGAATTACAGGTTTACCTTCTTCGTTAAATGAATCATTTTGTACAGATCTTTGCACACATATTTATCTAACTGCGACAATTTGTAAATCTTAAGATTGCTGTCAATTTTATGTCTTGTTTGTTCTGTTATTGATACTCAAAGAGCACTGCTGCTTCTGGTTTACAAGAAGCTTGCAGAGAATTTGGTGCAGGTTTCCTCCCATCAAACAGCTGAACTGGATCCTTTACACAAGACAAATTGGAAAGCGTTATTACAGGTCAGTTTATTAAATTATTTAAGTAGTTTAGATAGATGTATGTATAGTTCAGATTTATAGTTAGAATTGTTACTTTAGTTGCTTAACTTAGATAGTTTTTTGTTTAATTTCTTTCTCATAAAAGATTATAAAAAACAAAAAGAATAGTTACCTTGTTGTCACAGGACAACCTACAAATGATTTTAGCAGGTTTTTCATGTTAAATCTGTGAATCTGTGAATATTGTGCATTTGTGATTAAAATTTAATTATGTTAATAGTCAAACATTTAATTTCATAAAATTATTATTAGACAGTAGACTGTATATATATTTATTTCATATTTGTTTATTAGTTTTCGTTAGTTATTGTTTTCATTTAGAGTAGTTCCTTAGTGTAGTTTTCTTTTGTTTTCCTAGGACTTAGATCGGCCAACAGAGCCGCTAAACCTGTCAGGGTGGATCATCCCAAACGGCTTGGGTTATTTAGACAACCCCGGACTGGATCCACTCTTCCAGTTGGCGAGCATTCTTTTTCACCCGTCAACAAATGGCGCTAGAAGGAGGGTCGACTGACAAGCTGGCCTTGTAAGAGCCTTTATTTTAAATATATTCAATTTCCCGCATGGCTCCCCAAATCACTGTGTTGGAACATGCTTTCAATTTTTCATTACCCGATGTTCCCAATGAGACAGTCTCTTGCTTGTCCAAACTCACCTTTGATTGTGAAGGCAATATATCTACTAAAGACCACCTTAACAAGTTTTGGTGCAAATGCATCAAACATGACATCTCAGATTTAGGAGTTTTATGCAGACTTTTTTCTTTTACTTTTAGAGGACGGATTAAACATTGGTTTGAATCCTTTCCAGCATGTCACATTTTTGATTGGTTTCAATTTGTAGATGAGTTTCTAGATGCTTTTCAAATTTATGATTTCAATCAATTATGTGAAGAATTTCATACTTCGCTAATCAACGACGATTCATCTTCAGAAGACTTTTTGACGAGAGTCTATCATATCCTTTGCAAATTTAATCTCGATGACATGTCATTGGCATTAAATCTCTTCTATGATCCTTCCATCCCTTCCATCCAGTCATGTTCAATAACGAATGAAGAACAAATAGCAAATCCTATCACTCAACTACTAGAACAATCTTCTTCGCAAGAAAAAAAAATTCCTCCGATAATGTTGAACAATCCAGGGAGGTAGAATCTATTGATCAGGATCTTATTGACAACCAAATTGGTTTTTCCTTTGAATCATTGTATTTTCAGTCTAAGACTAGTATGGAAGATGATTAATTTATGGCTCAAGGTGAATACCCTCATTCTTGTAACTCATGCTCTAATCAACATTTAAAATCAGTCATTGAAGAACACTTAAGCGACGAAAATCGTCTTCAATGTTCTAGTATTCCAATGAAATTGATTAGAGAAGAAGAAACCTTGAACCTTCATCCTCAAAATGCACTTTGTTCACAGGAAAGACTAGATGTTGGTCACATAAATTTTGAATTATCTATCACACAAAAGGAAAATCTGGATGATCATATTATGTTCAGGAATTCGTCGCCAAAACAAAGTAAGAGTTTTAAAGAAAGTGAAGAGAATTGTCTTGAGAATACCATTGTTGAGTATCATAGTTCAAGAGATTCTTTTCATCTGCTTATTTCTAATTCCTTTTGTTCTTTATATCTTGATCTATTCCTAGATTCTGGTGGACTTGACATCTTACCTACGACATACTACTCTTTTCCACCACAATCATATCCTTTCGATATGCTAAATTTTGGTGAAATTAAATCCGAGCATAACATTGATAAACTTGGATTTGATGCTTGTTCACTTTCATCACTCATATGGGAAGAGGACATGTTGCGAGATGATTTTGCACAGTTTATTGTTGAAAAAGACAATGCACTATATTTTATGGAGATCAAACATTCTAAGTTTCATATTCATTCTTTTCTTAGCTTGAATCTTAATACTTCACATTTTGAAATGATCAATCTCATCGAAGGAAACATTCAAACCAATGATCCAATTGATTGCACGAATCCTCCTATGATGAGTTTCCCATTGATATATTCGTTTCATCAAAGTCATGGTTTACATCCTCATTTTTGTGACAGGATCTTAGGATGGCTTGAATATTCATATATGAAAAAATTTCACAATAAAGACAAAGTTGAGCTTGCTTCCTTTTTTCCTAAGTATCTTGGAAGTAGGCTTGACATATTTCTTTTAGATCCTCCATGTGAAGAAATTAATGAACACTTAGAGAACTGTCAAGAGGATGGGGCATTTCAGCCTTGGCTGACGGTTATTCCATTTCCTCGTAATCCTAAAAAAAATTTCAAACCTACTGACACTCGCCCATGCCATTATGACCCTTATCACGACAAGATTGCGCAATGGCTGGAGGATTCGTACAACAAGAATATTCCAGGGAATGGTAAGATCATGCTTACTTTGTTTTCAGATGATGATTTTGAAGGTAAGCGTGATATGTTTCTATAATTTGTTGATATATTACCATTCTTATTAGTAATGCTTGATTTTGTTTCCATTGCAGGATTAGAGTTACTTCGACGACTAACATTGGAAACATGACTTCACGTAGTATCCTGATTTGTTTAGTAGTTAGAGTAGGTTTAGGAATAGGTTTTTCTTTCAGTTTTATTTCTCACCGGTTCTCTTTGTAATAATGCAGTCATGAACGCAAGTGGGCGCACCATGAGAACCATAATACGGATGTTGTCAGGGAAGTCCCATTGATCTTTTTCTCTTTGCTTTTAGTTGAACATTTATTTTCAAAAACACGGTATCGTCATGAAAAATATTAAATGGAAAGTAAAGAGATAAATGAATCTGAATCAACTTTGACCCAAGGTACCACGAGTAGGACTGCTTTCCCACCAAACAAGTTTTTTTCACTTTCTTTCAGTCTCCTAGGGGATTTGTTGCATGAGGTTTTCAGATGCACCTTCTGTACAATTTTTTCTTTTTTGGATTTCTTTGCTCTCAAATCCTTCTTCGCTGGTGTGTTTTGATTTCTCCCTTATGCTTATCAGTTTTTGTTTCTGGAAATACACATACTTGTATTTTTGAACTATTCAGACAAAGAAAACAGAAAATTCTTTCATTGAGATGGCTGAATAATTGTCTAAACATCAATTGCGATATACTTCTGAAATTTACATCTGTATTGGGCAAAGACTGTTGTTTGAAAGAAGTTAACTGATTTCGACTTGTGAGTAAAGCCTGTCACGATCTTCCATTATCTTTTTACGTTGTCCCTGTTTCTTAAGGGAATGAATCAGAAGATGTCTCCTTGCCTTAGAAGGTTGGTTCTGTAAATAAACCATCTCTAGATCTTAATGAAGGACGGTTCTAAAAAATTCTGTTGAGGTTTGTAAAAAAAATATATGTTAAAATATCATAATTTTCAGCGTCACCCCGCTCGATTATATATCTTTTAAAAAAAAAAAAAATCATTAAAAGAGCTGTGGGAAGTGTTTGTAAACCCATCGAGATGTTGAACAGGTCTGCTGGCAGCGGGTAAATGCATGCATGACACCAAGACAACTTCGTTGGGGTACTAAACAGGCCCGCTGGTAGCGAAGCAATGTCGGGTATATGAAAATTCATAAATATGAAACCTCTTAACCGTAACTTGTCCTTTATTCTGATATGGAACTTCTTGGTAGGATACAGACATCAGAGTGGGTTAAATGGCAACCCTGTCGAGGCTATGGACGTCTGCTGGCAGCAGTGGCTCTATCAACAGTATCGGAGATTTTATCTTTGATATCGTGGCTCGCTTGTCTTAAGACTGTTATCAGTTTTCATCCTTTAAGCACTGCTGGAATATTCGATTAATGATGATGTTTAAACAATTTTCTGGTTGTTGTTTTTGAGTTAGAATTTTTCTTGTTGTTATAATCTGAATTTGTTCTTTTGGCAGAGATAACTACTTCTACCAGTGTGTCGCCATTGTTGGCAGCCATTTTGCTTTTTTTTATCCTATCTCTATAAGCTGCCTACACAAGTGTTTTGGAACCCTTGAATCTCATCGCAAGTTTTTGAATAAAACAACATTGTCATTTCGCGCATTTGCACACCTGGCTTTTGTTCTCATTTTCACAACTGCAAGCATGAAAACATTGATTTTGAAGTCACGTCAATGGCATTAAAATCATCACTGGATTATTATGGTTACTCTTGTCTATGTGTTCATTACATTTCCAATTCAATTATAGTCACACAGTTGGCAAGACACCAAAATCTTTACTCATTTGGCATTCTTTTGTTCTTAATATGATTTCATTCTTATAAGATTGTGATGATGTTATAATGGGTGTCATTGAGTCCTTAACACATTGGTGGTTTGATGTTCTATTGCTTTTGATCGAATTCGATGGGTTCATAACAACGCATTAACATGGTGATTAGATCCTTAATTCAATAGTTTCATACAATGCATAGGTTTTATGGTCAAATCCTTATTCGAAACATTTTTTTGATTTTAAAACCATACAAACACTATACTTGTGCAATTATTTGGGTCGACCTACCATAGAGTTCATTAATTGTCTGAATGGCATTGTTTTTAACATAGTGATTTGAATCACCATATGCACCGTCGGTTGTACGCTGATCTAGCTCCACCACCCTCTCACACTCTAGCATTAATGCCTGCCTCCTTTCCCGGGTCACCTCTGTTGGTTTTTGGGGAAATCTCTGAGTTTTCGGACCAGCGTATACCCTGTCCAAACCCCTGTCCACTATGTGTTCTCTCCTGGCTCCTGTAGGGTGAATTTAACTCCCATGGTGTTCAGAGTCAGTTTTGGTTTCATTATTGCCAGAGGAGACTACTTAGGCTGACCCCGTAATTGCATCCCGGAGACACATTTTTGCGTGAGCAATTATGGGCAAACGGTTTTGAATCCGATCAAACCCTTGAAAACCCAGAACCCAAACTAGCCCCTTTACCTTCATAGTGGGCGATTTCCTTAGAAATCGAGTTGTTACAGTGATCTAGCTCGTGGTTTAGAGGTCAAGTTTCAGATCTTCTCCGTGGCTGAAAGGTACATATTGGGTGTGTGTGTATTTGCTGAAATGTCTATGAATTCTCCAGGCCTCTGCCTCAGAACCCCTCTCACCCGTCTAGCCTCTCACACTCTTTAACCCTTGATCAATCCTTAGAAAATCAAGCAGTTTGTCAGAAGAAACAAAAGACCTCCAGTTCAATTGTCCTTAGAAATGTCGAAGCAACAACGACCTTTGTCAATTTAAGGTTATCATGACCGAGTCATTTTTTGATTGCCCAGGTATGTATTTCCATATTGATTTTGTTTTATGAGTTGGTTCGAATTAATATAACCAATTGGACTTGCCTTCAATAGCTTTGTTCGTGTTGATAGATTCAAAATGATTTTGTTACTTTCATTTTACCAAAATAATTTCGTTATGAATCATGTATGGTTTGCTAAATTCGGACACAGCTACGATTTAGTTAATATTCTCAGATTAGTATAAATGGTTGATTGTTTTTGAGTCAGTTTAAATTAGGATAATCGATTGGGTTTGTTTCTGTTTAGTTCTGTTAGAATAGATTTAAGGAATGATCCTGTTTTGTTTCCATTTTAGATTATGATTGCATCTGACCTGTACAGGAGATTTATTTGCTAAAATCAGACACATCTATGTTTTGGATTGATACGATTTTGTTGTTGTTGGATTGTCTCGGCTCTGACTTAGTTCAATTTATTTCTTATAGTTTGATTTTGAAACGATTATGTATGCTTGAATTGGCATGATCCTGTACGTATGCAATGCATCAATATCAGTGATTGGTTTGATAAATAGAATGTAATCTATTAAATCGAAAAAACAACTCTGTCAGTTTATGGTGAGATGGGTTCTGAGGCACAGGCCTGGAGAATTCATAGACGTACATATCTGTATTTTCCATATGTGATTTTGTACAGATCTTTGCACACAAATCTATCTAACTGCAACGATTTGTAAATCTTAAGATTGCTGTCAATTTTATGTCTTGTTTGTTCTGTTATTGATACTCAAAGAGCACTGCTGCTTCTGGTTTACAAGAAGCTTGCAGAGAATTTGGTGCGGGTTTCCTCCCATCAAACAGCTGAACTGGATCCTTTACACAGGACAAATTGGAAAGTGTTATTACAGGTCAGTTTATTAAGTTATTTAAGTAGTTTAGATAGATGTATGTATAGTTCAGATTTATAGTTAGAATTGTTACTTTAGTTGCTTAACTTAGATAGTTTTTTGTTTAATTTCTTTCTCATAAAAGATTATAAAAAACAAAAAGAATAGTTACCTTGCTGTCACAGGACAGCCTACAAATGATTTTAGCAGGTTTTTCATGTTAAATCTGTGAATCTGTGAATATTGTACATATGTGATTAAAATTTAATTATGTTAATAGTCCAACATTTAATTTCATAAAATTGTTATTAGACAGTAGACTGTATATATATTTATATCAGATTTGTTTATTAGTTTTCTTTAGTTATTGCTTTCATTTAGAGTAGTTCCTTAGTGTAGTTTTCTTTTGTTTTCCTAGGACTTAGATCGGCCAACGGAGCCGCTAAACCCATCAGGGTGGATCATCCCAAACGGCTTGGGTTATTTAGACAACCCCGGACTGGATCCACTCTTCCAGTTGGTGAGCGTTCTTTTTTGCCCGTCAACAACTTGGAAGTAGAGTATATATTTAATCATAAGAATTTTCAGTATTATCAAACAAGATATTAATGACAGATAGGCCTATGAATGGAAAAGGATAAGATTGCATTGAAAAACTTGATGCTAAGTTTTCGGCATACATTAACCTCACTATTTCCAGCTATAAAACTAACTCTGCCATTCGTTGATGAACTGTTGCTTTTTCCTTTCTTATTCATTGCGTTGGGTTTTCAGTTTGTTATCTAAATGATAGGTTTATTTTCTACAAACACAAATTTTTGAATGTATGTTTTGTTAGAGAAAGTCTCTTTATGTATTGTTGTAGAGGCTTTTCTTTGGCACCTTGTGGATCATATGATGCTCTGTTTCGATTTTTTTATTTATATTCTGTTATAGAGGTATTATGTATCTGTTTTATTTTTAGAAATAAAGCATAAGACAATAGTTTTCATAAACATATAATTTTTACTATTTGGAGTTGTAGTTCTATTCTTGATGGTCAAATTTATGTCGATACTATCATTTTCTATTTGCTGGTTTATTAGGATCTACATTTTCTGGATGTGACTCTTTTGTGAGAACATAATTCCTTTTGTCAGATACTTCAGTTGGTATCAAAGAAGGTTAATTACAACATCATGTTTTTCATTTTCCCCTTTGATGTCAAGTTTTTGAATGTATGTTTTGTTAGAGAAAGTATCTTTGTGTACTATTGTAGAGGTCTTTCTTTAGCACCTTGTGGATCAGACGACGCTATGTTTCCCTCTTTTAATTTATAGTCTATAACAGAGGTACTATGTATCTCTTTTATTTTCATAAATAAAGCATACGACAATAGTTTTCAGAAACAAAGCAATTTTACTATTTGCAGCTGTAGTTCTATCGTTGGTGGTCTTTTTTTGTCAATAGTATCATTTTTTGTTTACTAGTTTATTAGGATCTGCATTTTCCATTTACTGGTTTATTAGGATCTGCATTTTATGGGTGTGACTCTTTTGTGAGCACATAATTCCTTTTGTCATATCCTTCCATTTTATGTTTACTAGTTTATTAGGATTTGGATTTTCTGGGTGTGACTCTTTTGTCAGATCCTTCAGTTGGTATCAGAGCAAGTTGATTACAACATTTTTGTTTGATTTTGGAGAAGAAGAAATGACCCAGATTTCTAACGTTGTACAATACCAAATTCTTATTTTTGGTGGGGAAAACTATGAGTACTGGTGAGTGAAGATCAAAATTGTGTTCATCTCACAAGATTTATGGTTTCTTGTTTCTGTAGGATACTCAGAGCCAAATGATCAAGTTTCTTATAATTCTATCTATGTTGATCAAAAGGAAGAGTTGAAGGGGAACATGAAAAAGGATGCCAAAGCATTGTTCATCCTTCAAACTGGTGTTGACATCACAGTGTTTCCAAAAATTGAAGAATGTAGTAAGTCCCATGATGCTTGGGAAACCTTAGATAAGGCATACAAGGGATATGTAAAGGTAAAAGTAGTCAAACTCCAAATGTTGAGAAGAGATTTTGAATCTCTTACTATGAAAGTAAATGAAAGTATTGAACTCTTTATCACTAGAGTTCAAAATATTGTGAATGATAATCATGCTCATGGTGAAATCTTGAAGATAGGAGGATTGTTGAAAAAGTTTTAAGAAGTCTTCTTAAAAAAATTGATCCTGTCACTAATGCTATAGAGGAGTCCAAAGATTTTTCATAGCTAACCCTTGTTGATCTGTTTGGATTTCTTCAAGTACACGAAGACAGGTTAAAAAAGAATGAGGAATATCAAGATCAAGCTTTCCAAAGCTAGCTAAAGGTTGAGGACAAGAAGAAACAATATTCCACTACCATGAATGATGCTTCTACTTTTTCTTCTTCATAATATAGAGGAGTTACAGGCCATGGAAGAGCCATAGGAAGAGGATGCTATGGTAGAGGACGAAGAAACAACCCTGGAAGAGGCAACTTTCATTGCATATATTGTAATAAAGATGGTCACCTTGAAAGTTATTGTTTTAAGAAGAAAAGAGACACCTCTCAAACAAATTTTAGTAAAGATGGAGGTGAGAACTCACAAATTTTGTTTCTCACATGTAACAGTTTTGAGGCTAAAGATGATTTTGTATGGTATTTAGATAGTGGCTTCTCAAATCACATGACTGGAAATGAAAATCTGTTTGTAAAGTTGGATTAAAGTGTGAAGGGAAAAGTAAACTTTGACAATGCTAATGAGGCAAAAGTAAAGGGAAAAGGTAACCTTTCCATAAAAGTAAAAAATAGAAGTATTATGTGTATACATGATACTTTGTTTGTTCCAAGTTTAAAGAATAACTTGATTAGCATAGGGAAGCTAAATTCTAAAAACTACAAGATTGTTTTTGAAGGAAAGTTTTGTAAGATTTTTAACAACAAAGGCCTTGTTTCCAAAGTTCCAATGACAAATAATAGGATATTTTTGTTAAGTATGGAACCAAAAGTAGCTTGCTTGAAGGTCTCGTTTGATGAGTCTTGGTTATGGCACAAAAGGTTTGGGCACCTTAATTTTGGATCTGTTTCTTTCATGCAAAAGAAGAATTTGGTAAAAGGTTTTCCTTCATTCATAGAATGAGATAATAAGATATGTGAAGGTTGTGCAATAGGGAAGAAATATAGAGATATTTTTCCTCATCATCATTTTAGAGCAAGTGAAACTTTGGCCTTAGTTCATGCTAATATTTGTGGCCCCATGCAGACCTTATCTCTTGGAAAGAATATGTATTTTCTTCTCTTTGTAGATGATTTTTCAAGGATGACTTGGTTATATTTCTTAAGTGAGAAGTCTCAAGCTTTTAGTTGCTTTCAAAAATTTTAAGCACTTGTTGAGAAGGAATTAGGATACTATTTTAAAGTATTGAGAACTGATCAAGGTGGAGAATTCACCTCTGATGAATTCAAAGAATTTTTCGAATTACATGGCATCAAGAAGGAGTCAACTACTGCATATAGTCCTCAACAAAATGGAGTAGTAGAGAGAAAAAACAGAACAATTGTAGAGATGGTTAGATGTATGTTAAAAGAAAAGAGTTTGTCAAACATGTATTGGGTAGATGCAGTCCATACAACTGCATATATCCTCAACACAAGTCCTACAAAGATGGTAAAAAATTCTACTCCTTATGAAGCTTGGTTTTGTAGAAAACCAACTATTTCTAATCTGAAAGTTTAAGGGTCAGCATGCTTTGTTCACATTCCTTCACAACAAAGACATAAATTATATGGAAAATCAGTGAAATGTATTTTCATTGGATATTCAAAAGAAAGAAAGGCTTATAGGTGTTTTGATCCACTTATGATCTAGATTTTATGAGCATAAAGAAATGACTACAAATTATTACCAGATGTTTAATACATAATAACAAAGATACAATAAAATTGGTTTTCTATTCAATAAGGAAATAAGTCGAAACTGTAAAATGCAGTGGAAAACAAACTTGTTGGAATGGTGGCAGCTTATCTCTGAGAAGAGATGTGATGGTTGCACTCATTCTCAAGATGATGATTACAATGAAGCTCTCAAGGCCTTTTTACAATAAGGAGGATTTTCAAAAACCCTAAACATCCAAAAACCTAACCCTAGGAGATGAAGCGCCAAAAGTCATGTGGGCCCCATTTGGGTAAGTCAATACATCAACTTCTCGGGGTCGTAACGTTTGCATATGATCTTTGTTTTAGGCATATGATAGCCCATTGTAAAGATCTATCCGAGGACTACAACAATTGTGCAAAATTTCATCGATCAAAACATACCCCAAAAAATGTCATTTAGGGCCTCAAAACGGCTCCGGAAGTTCAGGTTCCGAAAAACTGCTAAAAATATTAAATTATCAAAATTGCTAGAAAGTTGTTTTGAGCCAGCTGGAAAAGGTGGGTGGCCACCCATATCCACCTGGATCAAATTACTAAGAAACTTTATGTTAGTAGAGATGTGATATTTGATGAAGGGGGAGTTTATCACAAGGATGAAGGAGAAGATAAAGTGTTTACCCCACATATTGAAAATTTGATTTTTGATAACAATGATAAATCTTTGCGACCCTCTGCTGTAATAAATGCAGGCTCACCTGCAAGGATTTCTCCAGCAAATTCGTCATCATCTTCTCCTTCAAACAGATCTCAAGTTGATACTCAAACAACACCTCCATCTAGTCCTCCTAGAAAAACAAGAAGTTTGAAATAAATATATCAGACATCTACGTATTCTGGTACCCCAAAAAATGTTGTTTAGGGCCTCAAAATAGCTCTGGAAGTTCAAGACCCGAAAAACTGCTAAAAATAGTAAATTATCAAAATTGCTAGAAAGTTGTTTTGAGCTAGATGGAAAAGGTGAGTGGCCACCGATATCCAACTGGATCAATCCTCCATCCTTAGGAAGCAATGGTCTCCATTGCGTTGACTTCCCCCATCAAATGAGGAAATTTCTGCTAAATTTGGCCTCGGGTGAGCCACTTGCCTTGGTGCAGGAGTTGCCCTTCTTTGATGACTCGATAAAGCTGGATCCTTTGTTGTTGAGTGCCCTTGATCTGTGTGTCCACAATATTATCATTGGATGCCTATTGTATGCAGTTGGGGTTGATCTCTGTTGGCGTCAATTGTTCTGCTACGTCTGAGGTGTCCAATAATGCTGGGAAATAAGGCCGAAGGAGGTCCACGTTGAACACTAGGTGCAAGCCAAGGAAAGGAGGAATGTTGAGTGTAAAAAATTTATTCCCCACATCCTTGGTGATGGTGTACGACCCATAACGAAGTGAGCGAAGCTTCCGATGGGGTCCTGTAAGGCGTTCTTTCTGCAAGTGCAACCAAACTTTGTTGCACACCTGAAACTTATGTGGAACCCAATGTTGATCATGGTGCTGCTTGTACTTGTCATTGGACTTTTGTAGGATATCCTGAACCTGTTGGTTGATGTGCTAGATCCTCTCAATGAACCGGGTGGCTTTGTCAGCCTCAGTTGGAGCAGGAGAGGAGTCAATCGAGGTGATCGCAAGGGGAAGTGCAACATCTATGGGACCCAATGGTTGGAATCCCAACCCCACCTGAAAGGGGTTGTGGTCGGTTGAGCTATGCAGGGCTCGGCTGTAGCTATGTTGGACATAAGGAAGACTCTCATCCCATGTGCGAGGGTGCTTGGAATTATACATGAGCAGGATATGCACGATCATTTGATTTATGACCTCGTTTTGGCCATCTGTCTAGGGGTGGAAGGTCGTGGATTTAGTGAGCTTGGTGTCCAGCGGTGACCAGAGGCTCGACCAGAATGTGCTGAGAAATCGACTGTCCCAATCTGAGACAATGGTTTGTGAGATTCCAAAATTTACCCAGACTCGTTCAAAGAAGAGCTTGGCAGTGGCTTCTGCTATGATGCTCTTATTGCAAGCAACCAAAATCACCATCTTAGAAAAGTGATCGACAACCAAAAAAACATAGTCATTTCTCCGCTTGGTGGACAGGAGGCCCGACATGTAGTCCATTGAGATGGATTCCCATGGTCTGTCAGGACTAGGAAGAGGGGTGTACAGGCCCTGTTTCTTAGTGGTTGGTTTGGCAATAACGCAAGCAGTGCAATACCTTATATACTTCCTGACCTCCTGTCGAAGTTTCGACCAGTAGAAATGTTTTTGTAGCATCGCCACAGTCTTTTCGACGCTGAAGTGTTTTGCCACCCGACTGTAGTGGGCTTCCCAGATCAACTTCGATCGCTCACTTGAGGGAACACATATATGGCTTAGATGACACAACAACCCATCTTGAAGATGGAAATTATGGACAATTTCCTTTGCACCCAACATTTGGTAGGTGGTGGCGAAGTCCGAGTCTGTCTCATAGAGTTGGGGCCATCCAGAGGTCTCATGGCTACAGGATTCTAGCACTATGGTGAGTGTTGCGACTAGTGATATACTGAGGCAATCAACAATGCGATTGGTGCTTCCTGTTTTATACTTGATGTTGAGGTGGAATTGCTGCAAGTATGTGGACCACTTTTGATGGCAGTCATTCTATAATTTTTCTTGTGTCTGCATGAATTGTAGTGGCTTATGATCAGTGTGGATGACTGTCTCCCTCCCAAGAATATAATGTCTCCACTGGTGGCAGGCTTTCACAATGGAGTACATTTCTTTGTCGTAAGTAGGGTACTTATAAAAAACATCTGATAGTGTCACACTATGATAGGCCACGGGGTGGCCATGCTGCGTGATAACGACACCCACAGCATAGTCTGAAGCATCAGTCTCAATCCTAAAGGGTTGCTACAGGTATGGTAGTGAACGTACTGGGGCTAAGCATAAGTGTTGCTTCAAATCATCGAACACTTATTGTTGGGGTCGACCCCATGCAAATTTAGCCTTACCACCACCCATGGTTATTTGGCTAAGGGCCCATGCAATATGGGATAATCCCAACACAAACCTGTGGTAGAAATTGGCAAGGCCCAAGAAGCTCTGAAGCTCAATGAGTGTGGTTGGGGCTGGCTAGTCACGGATGACTTGGATATTGGCTGGATCCACATGTACACCATGTTAATCAATGGTGTAGCCTAGGTAATGGACCCTGTCCATGCCGAAGGAGCATTTTTCCAAGTTGGCATATATCTTGTAATGCCACAGGGTGTGTAGAACCTACTGAATATGTTGCAAGTGTTCGGCCCAAGTCTTACTGTAAATCAGAATGTCATCAAGATACACCATTACAAAAGTATTGGTGAATGGTCGCAGGATATCATCCATCATCCTCATGAAAGTGGCTGGAGCGTTTTTCAGACCAAAGGGCATGACCAACCATTCAAAAAGGCCTTCCTTTGACTTGAAGGCGGTCTTCCATACATCTGTCTGTTCTATCAGGACCTCGTGGTAGCCAGAATTTAGATCAATCTCTAAAGTATTTGGCCCCCATGAGTTGATGATTGTGATTTTATTTAGAGCCTGATAATCAATGCAAAGTCACCAGGTTCCATCTTTTATATGTACCAACACAATTGGGCTCCCGCAAGGTGATGAGCTAGGACGTATGTGCTCCTTGTGGAGAAATTATTGGATCTGTCGTTTGATCTCCTCATTCTCTAACAGAGAGCGGTGATAGACTGGCCCATTGGGCAGAGATGCACCATGGGTCAGATCAATGGGGTGCTTGACCTGGCAGTGTAGAGGTACCCCGATAGGTGAGGAGACGATATCTGAGTATTCTCCCATGACCTTGTCTACTTGCTTCTGCTATGTGGAGAGGTTGGTCGTAGAGACCCTGGATGTGGCTGTGATTTTTCTCTCATTCTGAGAGAGAATCACGAAGAAGACAAACTTCCCCATCTAAGAGATGACCTTCCTGCATTTCTTAGCAAAGATCAAGGAAATAGCACTAGGTGGGACAACCTCAGGTATCCTGTACAATTTCCTGTTCAAAGTAATAATAACACTATGAGGCCTAGACTCATATACAACATGATGTTTCCATAAATAAGGTTGGCCCAAAAGAACATCACAAACTTTGAGAGGAGAAACATCACACAATACCTTGTCTTTGAAGGGCTTGATGTCGTACGATAGTCGACACTATTGGCTGACGCAAAGATCGCTTCCTTGGCGCAGCCATCCAATGGTGTAGGGTTGTGGGTGCAATGTTGTCGGCAGGGATAGTCGTTTGATGACCTCTGCTGAGATGAGGTTCTTCTGGCTACCACTATCAATGATGAAGTGTAGTGGGGTGCCTTTTACCCACATCTGTGAATGGAAAAGGAACTCCCCTTCTTCTGGCTCATTTGGTTCACCATGTTGGAGCTTGGTGGTAGCAACAATGGCACTAGGTTCCACATCAATGATCTGTCTTCCCCTTTCTGGTTCTGACTCAGAGTCAGAACCCACATCTGATTTAGAGGCTTTCACTTCAGCCACCAGTGTCTTCTTTGAGTGGCAGTCAGCAGTGTTATACCAAGGGATATTATGGAAGTCGCACCACTTCCCGGTATCTTTCTTTGTATTTCTGGTGTCCTTATTTGCTTGCAGCTTGGACTGGTTGTCCTGATATTGTCCATCTTTGCTCTGTCCTTTGTTCTGTGGGTTGGGGCCACCCTTTCCTAGCTTTTTTTGTGAGGGGTTCCCTGACCCAAATTGTCGCGTCTTTTTTTTGAACTTCTACTTGATTTTGACGGCATATCGGTAGGCCGCACCCAAGGATGAGATGTCCAGAAATTCCATTTCGGTCTGGATGTATCTATGCAGAGCACCACGACACTTGAGCACCAGATGTCTCTCTAAATCTTTGATACCTAGCTTGGTCCGCAAGGTATGGAAGATATTTGTGAAATCTGGCATTACAAATTGGAAGATCTTTGTGAAATTTTGTTACCACAACATACCCCAAAAAACGTCGTTTAGGGACTCAAAACGGCTCCGGAAGTTCAGGACCCGAAAAACTGCTAAAAATATTAAATTATCAAAATTGATAGAAAGTTGTTTTAAGCCAGCTGGAAAAGGTGAGGGCCATCGATATCCACCTGGATCAACTTACTAATAAAATTTATGTTAGTAGAGATGTGATATTTGATGAAGGGGGAGTTTATCACAAGAATGAAGGAGAAGATAAAGTGTTTACCCCACATATTGAAAATTTGATTTTTGATAACAATGATCAATCTTTGCAACCCTCTGCTGTAATAAATACAAGCTCACCTGCAAGGATTTCTCCATCAAATTCATCATCATATTCTCCATCAAACAGATCTCAAGTTGATACTCAAACAACACCTCCATCTAGTCCTCCTAGAAAATCAAGAAGTTTGAAAGAAATATATGAGACATCTAGGTATGCTGGTGAATTTTTTTTTTTTTCTTCCCTTGTTGAATCTTTTTATTTTAAAGAAGCTTGCACTGATGAACCATGGGTGAAATACATGGAATATGAGATGTCACAAATTGATAAAAATGATACATGGGACCTTGTTGATCTTCCTCATGGAAAATCCATTATTGGTGTAAAGTGAATTTGCAAGGTAAAATTTCATATGGATTGTGTTAGCGACATTATTTGTCTTGGGCTCAAAAATACCTAGGTATGCAGGTTACACGGTTAGTGCCCCAGCGCAACGCGGGAGAATCTCTTGTCCGATCACAAGTCAAGCGAGCGGGCGAAGTTTTGATGTCAGCGGCCGAGATCCACCTACAAAACCGATCAACATGCATTGGGATTTCGGGGCTGCCAAGTTGCCCGGGATTTAGCACGAAGGATAGCTCCAATAGTTCAAGGAAAATCTAGGTCATCTGATCCAGTTGAGACAGGTGGAAGTCAGTGGACGTATCGAGGATCGGTGTTTCAGGAGATGAAGAGCCTCCCATTCTTTACAGCTGAAATCACCGATCGACGAAACACCAAAAGCACCTTCAGAGCCAAGCCCACGATCCTAGCACCAAGTCACATCAAGCGAGCCTGTAAATGGGGGCAGCCCCCCTTTTATAATAGCGAATACTATCTGGGTCGTTCATATGAAGGGCGCATGGAACACATCTGTGTCACGTCGGAATTTAGAAGTTCAAGGGGTAAGAACACCTCATCTTTGCACCTCCCGAAACCTCGAATCCTGAAACGCCGAAAACGCCCAGAATTAGGCTCATGGTTTTGGTGCCTGGTCACAAAGGAGAAGGCCTAAAGGAGGGGCGCTAATTTTTATTATTCGACGAGACGGGCCCCAAAGCGCCGAGAGTGATCTTAGCCATTCATCTTGGATGAACACGTGGTGTGCGATTAGGTCCTCCCGACATTTTTCCCATCGCGATTTCGAAGAAAGAATACTTGCTCCTTCATATCCACGAACCCCGAAATGTCGAAAGCACTCTGGAAGATAAACGTAGGGTCACGGCCCGTGGTCACTTGAGAAAGTAAAAAGGACTGTACAAAGGGGAGGTCAAAAGCGTCGATTTGAGTTTCAAAAGGGGACATTGTGTTCTCCAGATGCTGGTTCGACGTAATCTAGATCCCGATACCTGCTGGGAATAAATGAAGAAGAAAGAGGATGGTTGAAACCTCCCCTCACTCATTAATTGAAAAGTATGGGTATCCCGGCTGAAAGCCTGCCCAAGATGGTCTTCTGTATTGGTTCTTTTCATGGAAGCCACGCTGAGTCCTCGACTCACCAGGGAATCCTACTCACGCTAATTCAGCACTTAAGGGCTCATCTACCCCCTTGCGTGAAGCAGGCAGAATTAAGGTGGCGTATGACAAAGGAGTGTAGGCCAGATTTGATTGAAGAGACTCCTCATCCCGAAAGTCCAGTAGGCCTCTGTTGGGAAAATGTTTAGGAGTATATATATACTTAGTTTTGATATTTTTCGGGCTATCGATGGTAGAGCGAAGCTCCCGATTGTAATGTTTTAACAGGCACTCTAGTTCTCTGGTTATGCATCTGTATGTAAGATTTCTCATTTAATGAAAGACAATTTCCTTATTCCATATAGTTTTCATCTCATACTGAGAGAGTTCATGATTGACTGATTCACATGAATTATTGCAGTTGTGTTATGATAAAGGATTTATTGTGGCACTATTGTATTCTCTGGTTTTCTGCGTTTGAATGAAAGAAGATCTCACATTTAAATGCATTCTCCTATAGTATGCTAGAAACCTGATGTTGACATCAGACCTTTACATCTCTCTGATACAAGTGTTCCCCCTACTCACCCTTACTACAACTCACTGTTTGGAGTATATCTAAGACCTCACTTGCCCATGCATGCCTGGCCTAGTTTCAGAGTTGAAACAATATCGTCCGAGTTTACTTCCATTCGATCACCCCTTTTACACAAAATCGTGACATAAACTGATGGGCGTTGGGCTCTTCTCCTTCCGCAATCCAGGAGTGACTTCCGTCGCCAACATTTCTGGCGCCGTTGCCAGGGATGAAGTTGAATATCTTACCTGGGATTGAACGACATTGAGGTTTTGATTCTGAAGGTGCATTAGGCATCAGAGCCCTTGAATATTGCTAGTGTGCACCTAGCGACTCCATTGTGGCGACTCCATTGTGGTGACTCCATTGTGACGAATCCATTGTGGTGAACCTGTCGTGTCAATTGTGGCTTTCAGAGGCAGACACACGTGGTCCCATCCACAACTTCCTCTATCTACACCTGAGACTGATTGGGAGGTGGTCCTTGGAAAAGGAAAGGCCTCTGAAGGAGAAGCTATCGCCACTGAACCAGGTAATCCACCATCTCCTTCTGTAAGAACTCCATTTTCTCCTCCTCACTTTCCTAGCAGACCGCTTTCTGAAGTTTCCCATTTCCTGAATTTCGGGAGTGTTCCTGTTGAGGTTTCCCCCCCTGGTCTAGGATTAGAGGGAAAAATCCTTGTCACTCCCATTTCCTTTGAAGTTGTACCTTGGCGTAGACCCAGGACCACAGAAGATTTCCCCACTCCTGGCTTTACCGCTCCTCCTCTTGTTACTGTTGTCGCTTCAGTGCGAAGGGAAACATCAGCCGACTTAAGCTCACTAGCCTTCTCCCTAAATCCCCTATTGTTTCCCACTCCCCTTAGAAGCTCATCCCCAGTATCCCATTTTCGAGCTCCTTCTCCTCCGAGTTCTCCTCCACACAATATCCCTATGGCAAGAGAAAATCCCCCTATGACCAGAATGGAGGCCATTATATCTGCTAGGTATGCTCCCCTCATGCTACCACAGCCTCTCAACGCCCTCCCAGTAGATGGTTACCTCAAGCAGCTGCCCAAGTTTACAGGTGAGGGGGACATAACTGCAAAAGAACACCTAGAAGCCTTCTACCGTTTCACAGATGATAATGTCATCATGCATGTAGACGTATGGATGAGGATTTTTGCCCATAGCCTTCAAAGCGAGGCTAGAAAATGGTTCAAGGCTTTGCCTCCTGGATCTATTGATGGGATTGAATCTTTAGATAATGCCTTTTTGAGATAGTGGGGATATAAAAAAGACTTCATGTATTACATGATAGAGTTTGGGTCTTTGAAGACAAAGGAAGGAGAGTCTGTCTCTGACTTCTCCAAGAGATTCAATAAAATGTACAGCAAAATCCCTACTGAGATAAAACCCTATGAAGCCTCTACAAAGATCACTTATGCTAGCGCCTTTGACCCTAATTTATGCCTCCTGTTGTGGGAGAGAAGAGCCACTACTCTGGTCCATATGAAAGATGCAGCCGTGGAGGTAGAATCTAATATATTGGTTGTTGACTGACTCAGGAACATTGCTGGTAGAAACATATCCAGGAAGAGGCCCAAAGCTTCATCATCCAGCTCCTCTCCCCTGCCCCTTCAGACAGATGAGACAGCTAGAATACTAAAGTCACTTTCTGCTAGAATGGAAAGGTGGGAATTAGAAGGGAAGACCATGTACAGAAATCCCCAGAATGTTGATGGTAGAGGTTTCAGGAGACCTGATAACAATGGACCACGGGCCTTCCCAAGGGAACAAAGGGGAAAAGACAGAGAATATCAAAGGATTCAAACCCCTATCCAAAATAACTTGGTTACTCATGAGGGAGGGGAGAAGATAGACGAGTTCGACCCTCATCCTTTTCCCCATTTGACTCAGTATGCATATGAAAAATCCCTGATGAACATCCAAATCCATGACTTAGGTAAGGGAGAAAGGGTCGGTCACACCTCTAACAGATACAATCTCAGGTCAAGAAAGAAAGAAGGAGACTTTGACAACCAATACTAGCCCCTCATAGCAGACAGGCCTACTAAATCTGCAACAGCCACTACTAAAGAAAGGAAAACTCAGAGTGCTTCGCCAACAGCCAAGGAGTCTGTCACTGAGGTAAGGGAAGCTCCTAAACCTATCCCCTCCTTCAATTTTGAGCATGAGATTCAAAAGATTAGAATTATTGTACCCCTATATGAACTCGTTAAAAACAAAGATTTCAAAAGGTCCCTCTCCAAGTTGCTACAATCTGAGTCCCCCCAGCCTCCCTCTGACTCAGTGAAACTTCAAGATGAGAAACAATCTGTCATCCTAGGTCCCATGATAGAAGACAGAGATGATTCATCCCCTCCCTTCTACACCTCCCTGAACATACATGATAAAGTGTTTCATAATTGCCTCATGGATTCAGGAGCTTCCCATAACCTTATGCCCAAGGTAGTCAAGGAAGAACTGGGACTGGAAGTGACAAAGGCCTATCATGACTTGTACTCTTTTGATTCAAGGAGGGTGCAATGTCTTGGAGTCATCAAAGATCTGGTGGTCTCTTTATTTCAGCTTCCCATGAAGAGTGTGGTCATGGACATTGTGGTAGCTGATGTTCCCCCAAAGTTTGGCATGTTGTTGTCTAGATCTTGGATTAAAAGACTTGGAGGAACGTTACAGATGGATCTCACATATGCCACCATTCCAGTCTTTGGAGGGGAACATAGGAGGTTGTACAGAGAAGCCCAACTAGCCTATATTTTCAGTGATGAAGAAAATCCCACCAATCACCCCATCTTTGCACTTGACACCGACTTGGGGTCTAGTTTATTGCAACTCACTGATGCTCCTGAAGACCCTTTCCAAGTCAGAAAGTAGCCCAGTCTTGATTATCCGATTCCCCCTCCAACCCCCTCCGTGTGGAATATGTTTTTCGATGGAGCCTCCTCTAGCGAAGGCGTTAGCGCTGGGGTGGTTTTCATATCACCTTGTCAAGAGGCCATATCCCTGTCATACAAGATGGAATTTGAAACCACCAACAATGTGGTGGAGTATGAAGCTCTTGTTCTGGGTATGAGGACCGCAAAGGAAATGGGAATTAAAGAACTAGCAATATTTGGAGATGCTGAGTTGATTATCCAACAAGTCAGAAATGCTTATCATGCTAATAATCCCCGACTCAGGAATTACAGAAATGAGGTATGGGACCTGATTGAGAATTTATTCTGGGCCTTTAACATTTCTTTCATTCCGAGGGGGGCGAATTCTTTAGCCGATTCTTTAGCTCTCTCAGCTAGTTTGCTCAAAATTCCTCTGCCGCCTACGGTCAAATATGATGTTGAAATAAGATATAGGCCCTCTGTACTGGATAACGTCAAGCATTGAAAGGTATTTGAAGATGACCTGGAAATCGAAAAATTTCTCCAATCTGTTGATGAATTTTCTGCGTTTCACATTGATCAAGATCCCGACCCGGAAGGTGACCCTCACCCTGAGGTGTTTTTAAATAAAATTGCTAATCATCAGATTATTCAGCTACCTAGCAATCACTTTCCGAGGGGACTAATCCCTTTAGAAAGATTGTTCGATGGGAATGATGTGGCCGTAAAGGGTAAGGTTTCAAATGAAGATGATGATACAACTGAATGCAATATTGACACACAGAAGGAGCCTAGGTTTGTCAAATTATCAAGCAATTTGACCAGAGAACAGAGGGCCGAATATACAGAGTTGTTGAGAGAGTTTGCTGATGTGTTTGCATGGTCATACGAGGACCTTAAGACATATGACACATCCGTCATTGAACACAAGATCCCATTGAAGGAAGAAGCTAGTCCCTTTAGGCAGAAGCTAAGACAGATAAATCCCATGTTGTTGCCTGTCATGGAGAAAGAAGTGAATAAGTTGCTAGAGGCACAGATTATCATCCCCTTGAGATATTCCGAATGGGTGGCCAATTTGGTTCCGGTGAGGAAGAAAAGTGGAGAAATCAGGCATTGTCTCGATTTCAGCAACCTGAATAGGAGCTTAAGGAAAGACAATTATCCCCTACCCAAGATGGAGTACATACTGCAGAGGGTAACTGGTGCATCCAGGATATCCATGCTCGATGGGTTTTCTAGCTATAATCAGATATCGGTCATGCCTGAGGACAGGGAAAATACAGCTTTCACCACTCCTTGGGGCACATTCATGTACGCCAAAATGCCTTTTGGACTTATGAATGCAGGAGAAACATTTCAGCGAGCCATGGATATAGCCTTGATCGGGGAGAAAGACTAGTTTGTAGTGATCTACCTAGACAACATCACAGTCTTCTCCAAGTCTGATAAAGAGCACTGCCATCACTTAAGGAAAGTTTTCTTGAAGTGTCGGAGGTTTGGTCTCTCCCTAAATCCCAAGAAATCCTTATTTTCTATGATGGAGGGCAAGCTGTAAGGCCATATAGTATCAGTGGAAGGAGTGAGGATTGATCCCAACAGAGTGGAGGAAATTCAAACCCTATCGCTTCCCAGGTCTAAAAAAGAGGTCCAGGCCTTTTTAGGAAAGATTAATTTCCTGAGGAGATTCTTCTCAAATTTTGTTGAACTGGTAAAACACATCACGACCATGCTCAGAAAGGGAAACGAAGTGAAATGGACTATTGAACCCAGGGAATCTTTTGTCCAAATAAAGAGGGCACTAACTGAGGCGCTTGTGCTGATTAGTCCTGATTATTCCAAACCTTTCCTAGTTTTTTCTTTTGCTTCTTTCGATACGGTAGCAACAATGTTATTGTAGAAAAATGAAGAAGGACAGGAGAAACCCATCGCCTTCTTCAGCATGGCATTAAGAGATGCAGAGATCAGGTATGAAATCATGGAGAAGAAGGCATATGCCTTAGTGAAATATCTCAAAGCTTTCAGAGTCTATGTCCTGCACTCAAAGGTAACCGCATACGTTCCTTTGACTTCCGTGAAGGACATCCTTGTGCAGTGCAATATAGATGGGAGAAGAGGTAGATGGATCGCTAGGATCCTAGAATTTGACTTGGAAATAAAGCCCACCAAGTTGGTTAATGGGAAAGTCTTAGCCAAACTACTGGTTGAATCCAATTATGAAGCCTTGGGCGTTACTTTCATCAATACCTGCTCAGGAATTCAGCAAGTTGAGTTGCCCAATCAATGCTCTCAGGAAGGCGTATTGCTGGCAGAGTGTGCCTGGTATCATGACATTTTGTACTTTCTGCGGGATTTGAAGCCCCCTGATGGAATGTGTAAAAGTAAGGCAAGATCTTTGAAGCTCAAGGCAGTCAGATATTGCCTCATTAGGCAAGTCTTATACTGGAGAGACCCTCTAGGGATGTTGCTGAGATGTCTGAACCCACCAGAAGCGCAGAAAGTTATGTTGGATTTCCACAGAGGCCTTTGTGGGGGGCATCATTTCTGGAAGACCACAACTCACAAAATACTTAGGGCTGGGTATTACTTGCACACTTTATTCATTGATGTCAGCAGAGAAATCAGGGCCTGCATCAAATGCCAAAAGTTCTCAGGGAAACAATAGCTTGGGCCACTACCACTGAAGCCTATGATAGCTTCAACACCTTTTCAACAGTGGGGGCTAGACTTTATCGAGGAAATTCACCCTCCCTCAAGTGGCCAGCATAGATGGATCCTGACTGCAACAGATTATTTCACCAAGTGGATAGAAGCTGCCCCCACCAGAAGTACATCCCACAAAGTAATTATCAGCTTCTTGGAGAATATCATAGCCAGATTTGGCTGTCCCAGCAGAATCGTCACTGATAATGCTGCTTCTTTCAAATCTGATCCTCTCATTAAGTTATGTGAGCAGTTCCATATCTTGCTAATTCACTCCACCCCCTACTATCCCCAGGGCAATGGTTTAGCATAGTCCTCCAACAAGGGCCTGATAAGGATCATCAAAAGACTATTGGAGGGCAACAAAAGGGCCTGGGATTCAAAGTTGAAATTCGCTTTATGGGATGATCGAGTGACAATGAAGAAATCCCTGGGCACCTTGCCTTTTCAGCTGGTTTATGGAGCAGAGGCAGTTTTTCCCACTCAATTCGCCTTACCTGTGGCAAAGTTCTTTCAAGATTATGAAGGACAGCCAGATCATATGATCAGAAGGATTCATCAGATAGTAGAAGTACAGCAGATCAGGGAACAGGTGAGAGACACAACTCATAGTCATCAGCAAAGGGTCAAACAGGCTTTTGACAGGAAGGTTAGGAAGAAGGAGTTTGAGATCGGGGATTTGGTACTTAAGTGGGATGCACCTAGACAGGATAAGGGAAAACATAGCAAGTTTGATGCCCTCTGGATCGACCCCTTCAAAATCTTTGAGGTCTTCTCAAACAACACGTACCAGTTGCACGATCTGGAGGGTGAAGAGGTTTTCAGCAGCCCAGTAAATGGGCATTTCCTGAAGAAATGTTTTGTTTAAGCCTTAGATGGCTCCTTTGTTTGTAAATATTTTCCTTTAGTTATTTGTTCAATTTCTGTTTGTATATTTTCGGCTTAGTAAATGAATCCATAGCCCAATAGCAAGGCACTGAAGCTGCAGAATGAGTTCTTAGAGTATCACAGGGACGACTCTATCCCCCATGGAGCCTAATGTTAGCGACATTATTTGTCTTGGGCTAAAAAATACCTAGGTCTGCAGGTTACACGGGAAGCGCCCCATCGCAACGCGAGAGAATCTCTTGTCCGATCACAATTCAAGCGAGTGGGCGAAGTTTTGATGTTAGCGACCGAGATCCACCTACAAAACTGATCAACATGCATCGAGATTTTAGGGCTGCCAAGTTTCCTGGGATTTAGCACGAAGGATAGCGCCAATAATTCAAGGCAAATCTGGGTCGTTCAATCCAATTGAGACAGGTGGCAGTCAGTCGGCGTATCGGGCATCGGAGAAACGCTGAAAGCACCTTCGGAGCCAAGCCCATGATCCTAGCACTAGGTCACATCAAGCGAGCCTGTAAATGGGGGAAGCCCCCCTTTTATAATAGCGAATACTATCTGGGTCGTTCATCTAAAGGGTGCGTGGCTCACATCCATGTCACGTCGGCATTCAAAATTTCAAGGGGTAAGCACACCTCGTCTTTGCACCTCCCGAAACCTCGAATCCTAAAACACCGAAAACGCCCAGAATTAGGCTCATGGTTTTGGCGCTTGGTCACAAAGGAGCAGGCCTAAAGGAGGGGCACTAATGTTTATCATTCGATGAGACAGGCCCCAAAGCGCCGAGAGTGATCTTAGTCGTTCATCTGGGATGAACACGTGGTGTGCGATTAGGTCCTCCCAACATTTCTCCCATCGTGATTTCGAAGAAAGAATACTTGCTCCTTCATATCCACGAACCCCGAAATGCCGAAAGCACTCTGGAATATAGATGTAGGGTCACGGCCTGTGGTCACTTGAGAAAGTAAAAAGGACTGTACAAAGGGGAGGCCAAAAGCACTAAGTTGAGTTTCAAAAGGGGACATTGTGTTCTCCATATGTTGGTTCGACGTAATCTAGATCCCAATACCTGCTGGGAATAAATGAAGAAGAAAGAGGGTGGTTGAAACCTCCCCTCACTCATTAATTGCAAAGTATTTGTGTCCCGGCCGAAAGCCTGACCGAGATGGTCTTATGTACTAGTTCTTTTCATGGAAGCCACGCCAAGTCCTCGACTCGCCAAGGAAGCCTGCGCATGCTAATTCAGCATTTAAGGGCTCAACTACCCCTTGGCGCGGGCCAGGCAGAATTAAGGTGGCGTATGATAGAGGAGTGTAGGTCAGATTTGATTGAAGAGACTCCTCATCCCGAAAGTCTTGTAGGCCTCTATTGGGAAAATGTTTAGGAGTATATATATACTCAGTTTTGATATTTTTCAGGCTATCGATTGTTGAGCGAAGCTCCTGATTGTAATGTTTTAACAGGAACTCTAGTTCTCTGGTTATGCATCTGTATGTAAGATTTCTCATTTAATGAAAGACAGTTTCCTTATTCCATCTAGTTTTCATCTCATACTGAGAGAGTTCATGATTGACTGATTCACATGAATTATTGCAATTGTGTTATGATAAAGGATTTATTGTGGCACTATTGTATTCTCTGGTTTTCTGTGTTTGAATGAAAGAAGATCTCGCATTTAAATGCATTCTCCTATAGTTTGCTAGAAACCTGATGTTGACATCAGACCTTTGCATCTCTCTGATACAAGTCTTCCCCCTACTCTCCCTTACTACAACTCATTGTTTGGAGTATATCTAATACCTCACTTGCTCATGCATGCCTAGCCTAGTTTCGGAGTTGAAACAATATCGTCCGAGTTTACTTCCATTCGATCACCCCTTTACACACAAATCATGACATAAACTAATGGGCGTCGAGCTCTGCTCCTACCACAATCCAAGAGTGATTTCCATCGCCAAAAGATGGAAGTATTTAAAACTATAAGGCATGTTTGGTTGCAAAAGGATATGTGCAACAAGAAGGCATTGACTATGAGGAAATGTTTTCTCCTGTAGAAATACTTGAAACAGTAAGATTTTTTCTTTCCATTGCATCTCAACTAAAATTAACAGTTTATCAGATGGATGTTAAATCTTCTTTCTTAAATGGATATTTGTAGGAAGAAGTTTATGTTGAACAACCTCAAGGTTTCATTCTTGGAGGCAAATAAGGAAAGGTGTATAGGCTTAAGAAGGCACTTTATGGTCTTAAACAAGCCCCTGGAGCTTGGTACTCTAGGATTGATAAATACCTTCATGATCATGGCTTTGTTAAATGTCCTTCTGAGAGTACACTGTAAAAAAAGGTTGTGGAATTATATTGCATCATTGTTTCCTTATATGTAGTTGACTTAATTTTTATGAGCACCTCTCCGTCACTTGTGAAGGATTTCAAAGATGCAATGAAATCTGAATTTGAGATGGCTAATTTAGGAGAAATGCAATATTTTTTGGGCATGAAAATCAAACAAACAGCTGGATGTATATCCATTGGTCAATCAAAAAATGTTGAAGACTTCTTGAAGAGTTTTAACATGTAAGTTTGTAAACCTGTGAGTACTCCCTTGGCTGTTGGGAGTAAAATGATGAAGGAAGATGAAAATCCACTTTGTAATGCCACTCTTTATAGATCTTTGATTGGAAGTCTTATGTATCTGACGATCACTAGACCAGACATAATGTTTGTTGTAAATCTGGTTGCTAGGTTCATGCATCAACCTCATGAGACTCATTGACGGGCAACCAAAATAATTCTCAAATATGTAAGTGGTACAAAATCTTTTGGATTGTTTTATAGTGCTACTAATGATTCCAATGTTGTAGCATACACAAATACAGATTGTGCAGGTTGCTTAGATGATCGAAAGAGCACTTTTGGATATGCTTTTCTCTTTGGAGGAAATCTTGTTTCTTGGAGCAACAAAAAACAATCCATTGTTTCTCTATCTATAGTTGAAGCAGAGTATATTGCAGTGTCATCAACATGTACACAAGTCATCTGGATGGAGAATAACAAAGAATAGAATGCTCTAATACCACTAATATGGATGTATAAAGTATAAATTGAAAGCCGAGAATATGAATGGAAACACACAAAGCCATAAATATTGTAGAGAGCACCATAATATAGTGAGACCAAAATTCTATTAATGAATGCAATAAGAAAATATTGTAAAATGCAAAGTAATACAAATTAGCTAGAATTGTGGTAGCGCATCTCCGAAGAGAGATTTCTCGGCTACGCTCATTCACAAGAAGACATCATAAGAGGCAAAAATGGTATTTTGATCATAAATTAATAAACCCCAAGAGGAAAAAACTCTAAAGATCAAAATCCTAACCCTACAAGACAAATCACCAAAAGGTTTGTGGGACTTGAGACAACTATTCGAGACATCAACTTCCCAAGGGTGCAACATTTGCATACAATCTTCATTTGGGGCACATAGTAGCTCGTTAGAAATATCTATCCCGGAAGTATGATTTTTGGTAAGCCTAGGCATGCCATGAAAACCCCAAGCCCCTAAGTTGGTGCAACTATTGCATACAATCTATGTTTGGGACACACAGTATCGCATTCGAAATATCTAGCTCAAAAGTACAATTTTTGGTAGGCATAAGCTTTCCATGGCAATCTAGGGCCCTTGAATGGAAAAAGCACATCGTTTAAGGCCTCAAAATGACCTTCAAAGTTTAGGATATGAAAAATTGTAGAAGAAAAAACTACCAAGATTGATGACCATGTAGAGTCAATGGAAGAGGTGGGTGGCCACCAATGTCCACTTGGATCATTTAGAACTACGCCCATAAAACCATATCGACAAACTCAAGATCCAACACTTGAATCTTTAACTTTAGAACCAAATAGAAGACCCTAGTGATTATGCAATATTGAAGTTTTAGGAAAGGGAAAAACATGAACTACATCTATCTTACTTTGAGCATTATCACATTTCAAACTACCTTTGATCACACCTAAAAAGATAATTGCAATAATATTTTTGTCCTTCCTCCCTCATAACCACCAATTTGGAAGCCAAAAGTACATAAAAACATTAATGAAGATTAAGAAAAATAATATTTTTGTCCCTAAACTATAATCTCCCTCATAACCACCAATTTGGAATCCATAGGTACATAGAAATATTTAAATCCCTATTTTTACCATTCCTTTCAATCAACATTATTTGAACATTTATTTTAAATTTAAATAATTTAGATCTCACATATATTTTTAATATTAAGTAATTTTAATAAAAAAAAATAATATAAATGACAAACAAATTTAATTAAAAAAATCAAAATTATTATTACAAAAACATTATATATATATATA
>ML803031.1:136912-150530 GCA_009831015.1 Picea engelmannii
AATTAAGATATATTTTTAATATTAAATAATTTAAAAAAAAATTAATATAAATAACAAACAAATTTAATTAAGAAAATTGAAATTATTATTATTTTGTGTTCCATAAATCTTCAATATATAAACAAATATATGATATAAAAATAGTTCACAAAATGGACATAGTTGTTGTGGTGGGTTTTGGCTTTGGAAAATATTGGGAGAAAGATATTGAAAAATATTTAATTTAATTATATAAAAGGAGAAAGACATTGAAAAATATTTGAATATATGAAAGGAGAATGAAACACACATTAATGAATAAATTAAAAAAAAATATTGGTTAAGTTAAATGAAAGAATGAGAATGTTGATTTATATTTTCTAATGATTTATTTACCTCAATTTAATATCATAAGAACATAAAAATAAGATATAATATAATTTGATTATAGTAAATAGTAAAAATAAATTATTTTATATTTTTATGAAATTTTAAAATAATAATAAAATTTAATTCAAATAATTTTTTTTTAAATTATTTAAAAAATTATTAATTTCTTAAAATTTATATTATAATATTAACCATTCCATTTCAACTCATCATAACTCCAATAAATTTGTACACATCAATCATTACATTTCTTATTTACTTATTATTTGTTGGATGGTAAATGATTTGGTATTCATTAAGTTTTTATTTTTATGAGGTAAGATTTTGAAAACTAATTTTTAACATAATTTTTTAATAAATCGAGATAAGTATCCTTCATGTCATTGCTAGAAGCCGTCCACTCTGACTACAATATTAATGCTAAGAATTCCGTCACCATTAGATTGCTCGCAATTCCAAGAGTTGGAATGGCGAAATGTGCCATTAAATCAATGCTATTAAAATATCATAGCATATTTGATAGACACTCCATATACTTCGCTGTTCCATATACTCCTTTTCATCGGCACGTTATCTTATTTTTTAGCTTGGGAATGTTGATTTGTTACAAGATTGGAGTTTCTTACAAGGAAAATAATTAATTATACATGTCCAACTAATGTCTCTATTATTCAATACCCCATGTTGTGAGGTACTAGATCTATTATAATAACATAAACAGAAATACTGTAGTGATAACAGTGAATTCAACAACAAAAAATATAAATATTGTAGAGAATAATAACGGAACAATACAATAAATGGATCTACAACACCATAATAATACCTTTATTAATAGGAAACAATGTTCACTTGCCTCTTCGAGGGGCAACCTCCAACGAAGTAGAGCTCTATTACAATAATTCTCAAGACAAGAACCTCTCATACCTTCTACTCTTACTTATACGAATTATATCTTCTAAAGAACATTCTAGAGGAAAATCTTTCATTGACTTGTTCATATTTATTAAATATGTCTTTAATTAGTATCAGCCTTTATTACATGGAAATATATTATTCTACCTACATGAGAGGTTAGGAGGTTAGGTCCCTAACATGCCCTCCCCCTTGAAGAAAAACCTTGTCCTCAATGCTTGATATGAGGAAATTCCTGGAGAATAGTGGTCAGCTCTCATGTGACATCTTCTGGGGTTGTATCTTTCCAATACACTAACACCTCCTCGATCCTGCGCTAACAGAGACGATGTTTGTGTTGGTCCAAGACTGCCTATGGCTGCAACCAGATGGAACCTTCAACATCCAACTCATGAAGAGTGGTTTGAGTTTGGCACTTAGTTCCAATCACCTTATTTAAGAATGAGACATGAAAAACACGATGGATCTTAGAATGACTAGGAAGAGATAACTGATAGGCCACTAATCCCACGCATTTGAGAATTGTATAAGGACCATAAAATTTGGACACAAGCTTCTGACAATGTTCAGCTGCTGAGGCAATCAACGATGTGGTTGGTGCTTCCTATTTTATACTTGATGTTGAGGTGGAATTGCTGCAAGTATGTGGACCACTTTTGATGGTAGTCATTCTGCAATTTGTCTTGTGTCTGCATGAATTGCAGTGGCTTATGATCAATGTGGATGACTGTCTCCCTCCCAAGAATATAATGTCTCCACTGGTGGCAGGCTTGCACAATGGAGTACATTTCTTTGTTGTAAGTAGGGTACTTACGGACAACATCTGATAGTGTCGCACTATGATAGGCCACGGGGTGGCCATGCTGCATGATAACGACACCCACATCATAGTCTGAAGCATGAGTCTCAATCTCAAAGGGTTGTTGTAGGTCTGGTAGTGAACGTACTGGGGCTAAGCACAAGTGTTTCTTCAAATCATCGAATGCTTGTTGTTAGGGTTGGCCCCACGCAAATTTAGCCTTACCACCACCCATGGTTATTTGACTGAGGGCCCATGCAATATGGGAGAATCCCAACACAAACCTGTGGTAGAAATTGGCAAGGCCTAAGAAGCTCCAAAGCTCAATGAGTGTGGTTGGGGCTGGCCAGTCACGGATGACTTGGATCCTGGTTGGATCCACTTGTACGCCATGTTGATCAATGGTGTAGCCTAGGTAATGGACCCTGTCCATGCCGAAGGAGCATTTTTCCAAGTTGGTGTATAGCTTGTAATGTCGCAGGGTGTGCAGAACTTGTTGAATATGTTGCAAGTGTTCGGCCCAAGTCTTACTATAAATGAGAATGTCATCAAGATACACCACTACAAAAGTATTGGTGAATGGTCACAGGATATCGTCCATCATCCTCATGAAAGTGGCTAGAGTGTTTGTCAAAACAAAGGGCATGACCAACCATTCAAAAAGGCCTTCCTTTGACTTGAAGGCGATCTTCCATACATCTGTCTATTCTATCAGGACCTCATGGTAGCCAAACTTTAGATCAATCTTACTGAAGTATTTGGCCCCCATGAGTTGATGACTGTGATTTTATTCAGACCCCGATAATCAATGCAAATTCGCCAGGTTCCATCTTTCTTATGTACCAGCACGATTGGGCTCCCGCAAGGTGATGAGGTAGGACGTATGTGCCCATTGTGGAGCAATTCTTGGATCTGTTGTTTGATCTCCTCATTCTATAACAGAGAGCGGCGATAGACTGGCCCATTGGACAACGGTGCGCCATGGGTCAAATCGATGGGGTGCTTGACTTGGCAGTGTAGAGGTACCCCGGTAGGTGAGGAGACAATATCTGAGTATTCTTTCACAACCTTATCTACTTGCTTATGTTGTGTGGAGAGGTCGGTTCTAGAGACACTGGATGTGGCTGTGATTTTTCTCTCACTCTGAGAGTGAATCATGAAGAAGACAAACTTCCCCGTCTGAGAGATGACCTTCCTGCATTTCTTAACAAAGATCAAGGAAATAGCACTAGGTGGGACAAACTCAGGTATCATGTACAATTTCCTGTTCAAAGTAATAATAAGACTACGAGGCCTAGACTCATATACAACATGAGGTTTCCATAAATAAGGTTGGCCCAAAAGAACATCACAAACTTCGAGAGAAGAAACATCACACAATACCTCGTCTTTGAAGGGCTTGATGTCGTACGACAGTCGACACTGTTGGCTGACGCGGAGATCGCTTCCTTGGCACAGCCATCCAATGGTGTAGGGTTGTGGGTGCAGCATTGTCGGCATGGCCGGCCGCTTGACGACCTCTGTTGAGGTGAGGTTCTTCTGGCTACCACTATCAATGATGAAGTGTAGTGGGGTGCCTTTTACCCACATATGTGAATGGAAGAGGCACTCCCCTTCTTTTGGCTCGTCTGGTTCACCATGCTGGAGATTGGTGGTAGCAACGGTGGCACTGGGTTCCACGTCAATGATCCGTCTTCCCCTTTCTGGTTCTGACTCGGAGTCAGAACCCGCATCTGATTCAGAGGCTTTCACTTCGGCCACCAGTGTCTTCTTTGAGCAGCAGTCAACAATGTTATGCCAAGGGCTCTTATGGAAGTCGCACCACTTCCCGGTATCTTTCTTTGTCTTTCTGGTGTTCTTCTTTGCTTGCGGCTTGGACTGGTTGTCCTGATACTTTCCATCTTTTCTCTATCCTTTGTTATGTGGGTTGGGGCCACCCTTTCCTAGCTTTTGTTGTGAGGGGTTCCTTGACCCAAATTGTCGCGTCTTTTGTTTGAACTTTTGCTCGATTTTGACGGCATATCGGTAGGCCATGCCCAAGGATGAGATTTCCAGAAATTCCATTTCGGTCTGGATGTATCTATGCAGAGCACTGTGTTACTTGAGCACCAGAAGTATCTCTAAATCTTTGATACCCAGCTTGGTGCGCAAGGTATGGAAGATATTTGTGAAATATGGCATTACAAAGTGGAAGATCTTTGTGAAATTTTGCGACCACAACATACCCCAACAAACGTCATTTAGGGCCTCAAAACGGCTCCGGAAGTTCAGGACCCGAAAAAATGCTAAAAATATTAAATCATCAAATTTGCTAGAAAGTTGTTTTGAGCCAGCTGGAAAAGGTGGGTGGCCACCGATATCCACCTGGATCAACTTACTAATAAACTTTATTTTAGTAGATATGTGATATTTGATGAAGGGGGAGTTTATCACAAGAATGAAGGAGAAGATAAAGTGTTTACCCCACATATTGAAAATTTGATTTTTGATAACAATGATCAATCTTTACAACCCTCTGTTGTATTAAATGCAGGCTCACCTGCAAGGATTTCTCCATCAAATTCATCGTCATATTCTCCGTCAAACGGATCTCAAGTTGATTCTCAAACAACACCTCCATCTAGTCCTCCTAGAAAAACAAGAAGTTTGAAAGAAATATATGAGACATCTAGGTATGCTGGTGACAATTTTTTTTTTTTTTCTTCCCTTGTTGAATCTTTTTATTTTAAAGAAGCTTGCACTGACGAACCATAGGTGCAATACATGTAATATGAGATGTCACAAATTGAGAAAAATGATACATGGGACCTTGTTGATCTTCCTCATGGAAAATCCATTATTGGTGTAAAGTGAATTTACAAGCTAAAATTTAATATGGATGGAAGTATTTAAAACTATAAGGCATGTTTGGTTGCAAAAGGATATGTGCAACAAGAAGGCATTGACTATGAGGAAACATTTTCTCCTATAGAAAGACTTGAAACAGTAAGATTTTTTCTTTCCATTGCATCTCAACTAAAATTAACAGTTTATTAGATGGATATTAAATCTTCTTTCTTAAATGGATATTTGTAGGAAGAAGTTTATATTGAACAGCCTCAAGTTTTCATTCTTGGAGGCTTAAGAAGGCACTTTATGGTCTTAAACAAGCCCCTGGAGCTTGGTACTCTAGGATTGATAAATACCTCCATGATCATGGCTTTGTTAAATGTCCTTCTGAGAGTACAATGTACAAAAAGGTTGTGGGATCATATTTCATCATTGTTTCCTTATATGTAGATGACTTAATTTTTATGAGCACCTCTCTCTCACTTGTGAAGGAGTTCAAACATGCAATGAAATCTGAATTTGAGATGGTTGATTTAGGAGAAATGCAATATTTTTTGGGTATGAAAATCAAACAAACAGCTGCATGTATATCCATTGGTCTATCCAAAAATGTTGAAGACTTGTTGAAGAGGTTTAACATGTAAGGTTGTAAACCTGTGAGTACTCCCTTGGCTGTTGGGAGTAAAATGATGAAGTAAGATGAAAATCCACTTTGTAATGCCACTCTTTATAGATCTTTGATTGGGAGTCTTATGTATCTGATGACCACTGGACTAGACATCATGTTTGTTGTAAGTCAAGTTGCTAGGTTCATGCATCAACCTCATGAGACTCATTGATGGGCAACCAAAAGAATTCTCAATTATGTAAGTGGTACAAAATCTTTTGGATTGTTTTATAGTGCTACTAATGATATCAATGTTGTAGTATACACAAATGCAGATTGTGTAGGTTGCTTAGATGATCGAAAGAGCACTTTTGGATATGCTTTTCTCTTTGGAGGAAATCTTGTTTCTTGGAGAAACAAAAAACAATCCATTGTTTCTCTATCTACAGTTGAAGCAGGGTATATTGCAGCATCATCAACATGTACACAAGTCATCTGGATGGAGAACAACAAAGAATAGAATGCTCTAATACCACTAATAAGCTGGGAATATGAATGGAAACACACAAAGCCATAAATATTGTAGAGAGCACCATAATATAGTGAAACCAAAATTCTATTAATGAATGCAATAAGAAAATATTGTAAAATGCAAAGTAATACAAATTAGCTAGAATTGTGGTAGTGTATCTCTGAAGAGAGATTTCTCGGCTACGCTCATTCACAAGAAGACATTATAAGAAGAAAAAATGGTCTTTTGATCATAAATTAATAAACCCCAAGAGGAAAAAACTCTAAAGATCAAAATCTTAACCCTACAAGATGAATCACCAAAAGGTTTGTGGGACTTGAGACAACTATTCGATACGTCAACTTCCCAAGGGTGCAACATTTGCATACAATCTCCATTTGGGGCACATAGTATCTCGTTGGAAATATCTATCTCCGAAGTACGATTTTTGGTAAGCCTAGGCATGCCATGGAAACCCCAAGCCCCTAAGTTGGTGCAACTATTGCATACAATCTATGTTTAGGACACACAGTATCACATTCGAAAGATCTAGCTCAAAAGTACAATTTTTGGTAGGCATAAGCATTCCATGGCAATCTAGGGCCCTTGAATGGAAAAAGCACATCGTTTAAGGCCTCAAAATGACCTTGAAAGTTTAGGACATGAAATACTGTAGAACAAAAAACTACCAAGATGGATGACCATGTAGAGTCAATGGAAGAGGTGGGTGGCCACCAATGTCCACTTGGATCATTTAGAGCTACGCCCATAAAACCATATCGAAAAACTCAATATCCAACACTTAAATCTTTAACTTTAGAACCAAATGGAAGACCCTAGTGATTATGCAATATTGAAGTCTTAGGAAAGGGAAAAACATGAACTACATCTATCTTACTTTCAACATTATCACATTTCAAACTACCTTTGATCACACCTAAGAAATAATTGCAATAATATTTTTGTCCTTCAACTATAACCTCCCTCATAATCACCAATTTGGAAGCCAAAAGTACATAAAGACATTAATAAGGATTAAGAAAAATAATATTTTTGTCCTTGAACTATAACCTCCCTCATAACCACCAATTTGGAATCCATAGGTACATAGAGATATTAATGAGGATAAAGAAAAAGTGTGACAATATTTAAATCCCTATTTTTACCATTCCTTTCAATCAACATTATTTGAACATTTATTTTAAATTTAAATAATTTAGATCTCACATTAAAAAAAAATATAAGAACATATATTTTTTATATTAAATAATTAACATATATTTTTAATATTAAGTAATTTTAATAAAAAAAAATTAATATAAATGACAAACAAATTTAATTAAGAAAATTAAAATTATTATTACTAAAAATATAATAATATATATATTTTATATTAAATAATTAAGATATATTTTTAATATTAAATAATTTTAATAAAAAAAATAATATAAATAACAAACAAATTTAATTAAGAAAATTGAAATTATTATTATTTTGTGTTCCATAAATTTTCAATATATAAACAAATATATGATATAAAAATAGCTCAAAAAATGGACATAAGTTGTTGTGGTCGGTTTTGGCATTGGAAAATATTTGGAGAAAGACATTGAAAAATATTTGATTATATGAAAGGAGAATGAAAAACACATTAATGAATAAATTCAAACAAAAAATATAAGTTAAGTTAAATGAAAGAATAAGAATATTGATTTATATTTTTTAATGAATTATTTATCTCAATTTAATGTCATATAAAAATAGAATATAATATAGTTTAATTATAGTAAATAGAATGTCATATAAAATAGAATATAATATAGTTTAATTATAGTAAATAGTAAAGATAAATTGTTTTATATGTTTATGAAAATATTAAAACAATAATAAAATTTAATTCAAATAAAAAAATATTTTTTAAATTATTTAAAAAATTATGGATTTCTTAAAATTTATATTATAATATTAACCATTCCATTTCAACTCATTATAACTCCAATAAATTTGTACGCATCAATCATTACATTCCTTAACTCCGTACACATCAATCATTACATTCCTTATTTACTTGTTATTTGTTGGATGGTAAATGATTTGGTATTCCATTAAGTTGTTATTTGTTGGATGGTAAATGATTTGGTATTCTATCCCTTTTACTTGATCACTCCTCTCCCCAATTTGTTTTACTCGATCACTCTAGCAATCCCTAATTTTGGAACTTGTTAACAGCCAGAAGAAACAGGTTTTCTGACAGACTCGTCTTCCTGAAATGGGAATGGCCGATTTCAGTTCTATGTTTGTAAAGTTGCAGCGTTCTCTTTTCTATAGGCTACTGTTTAATAAGTAACAGGCTACTGTTTAATAATAAGTAGCATTCTGGTTCACAGGGACAGTGACGTCATAATCTCAGTTTTTGCAGGGCATTAATAATTTAGTTGATATATATTAATCAATGCTATTAAAATATCAAAGAACGTGGGAAGTGATATTTGATAGACACTCCATATACTTCGCTGTTCCACGGCCCACAGTGGAATCACGTGCGTCCGAATAACTGCACGTTCTCCTTATATGCATTGCGTTTCATAAAATAGGATTTTGGGTTGCTCGTCCGTCGATTTCAATCCTTTTAATCGGCACGTTATCTTATTTTTTATTTTATCTGTTTTTTCAACCCTTACTCTCCTACGTCCTATATTATTCGGAGAACATGCGTTCGAATAATTGCACGTTCTCTACTCATACATTGCGTTTCATAAGATAGGATTTTGGGTTGCGCGTCCGTTGACTTCGATATTTTTTAATCAATACATTGCAATGACTTCACATGGTGTGAGTTGAGTGGAGAGTGGTTTTCCAAAGAGTCTTTTTAGAAAGTGTTTTTTGGATTTCATATTTTATTTTCACTAAGTCATTTTGTTAGAAAGTAAAATGTTTTTAATTTTTAAAAGAATTAGAGTCAACCTTTTCATTTACAAAAGTTTTTATTTAAGATTTTGTTTTGATGTAATTATATGGTGATAAAAAAAAAAAACTTCAGAAGTTTTTTTTAAAAAACCTTAAAATTATTAATAATTAAATAAATTTAATTAAAAATATTTGAAATTCAATATTAGTAAATTTAATTAAAAATATTTCAATATTTACTCTTCATTGCAATTGCTTTACTACTTGATACCAATGGAAAAGCTACATAATTTGTTGTGGCTCAAGTAAAATCTATATGGTGGTTGGTTTCATCTACAAATAATCAAAGGCTTTTATCTCTTTGTATCTTATAATTTTGAGTTTATTATTTTATGTCTTTGTATCTTATAATTTTGAGTTTATTATTTGTATTTTTATCACGATATCATACGATTGATTTATTTATTTATTTATTTTGTAGCTCCTAATTATAATATATAATTTTTTATTCATTTTATATATACTATAAAAAAAATGTAATATGAGATCTTCTTGTCTAAGAACCAAGAAAGTGGTAGAATTTATTCTCTTATGGTATGGTATTAAAAAAAATTGAAATTATTTTGTAATAGAATTTGAAAGATCAAGTTTATTATTAAAATCATTTATATTTTTATTTTCGAAATATTTGAACCTAATTTAAACCTTTTATGTTTTTATTTTATTTTTTTAAATTACCCCAAAATTGGACAACCTGGTTGTTGGAAAAATTGCAATTTTACCCATTACAAAACCATGTATACTGAACCATTACAATATGTCATTAACGTGTGGACACTATCATTACACTGTGAACGCTATCATCTATCGTATTCACATAATAAATTTATTGTTGTGGGAGGGACAATATAATTAAAAAAATATGGAATTACTCTTTCAAAAATAGGAACGCAGTTTCATGCAAGAAACGACAATATAAAACTGGTTTTGCAATCCAAAATACTATCTTTAATAGTCTTCTCCAATACTGTTCTCCATTTCGTTTTACATACTTTCCATGGCCGTCCAACAATCCCTTACACCAACTCACTTAAAGGTGCATTGAACAATGTGTGTGGCTTGACAGAAGCAACAAGGAAATTGCGATGTCGAATGGACATTTTTAACTTGTCATTATTATTGACCGCATCGTGAACCATACGTACATTATCACTTTGATGTTGTTCTTTTGGCATGGACCATATAATTAGAAAAATATGAAACGCAATTCCATGGAAAGTACCAACAATATAACACCGACATTTGGTATGAATATACAATTTATATTTAGAAAAATACAATTAAGATAGTTTGTATGAATATTTTTTTTCATTTCATTCCACACAATTATAAAAATTAATTTCCTTCTTATTAGTTTAAGGGGTTACAATCTATTCTAGAAAGATAATTCAAAAAATACTTTTAAAAAAATGTAAATTTTTTAAATCACTTATTATTTATGAAGATGATAAATATCATAAAATGTCAAAAGAAGGGTTAAATTTTCATTAACCCATCAATGTTTTCACTTTAAATGTGTAGCATCCCCATAATTAAAAATACAAATTATAATGAAAAAATCAAATAAAATCATTGTTGTAATATTTACTTCAATTTAATACTTTGGGATTCTTTTGGATTTGTAGGGTTGCATCAGATTGCATCATGTATGCATTTAATCAAGATGACTAATATAAAATTATTTTATAATAAATCTCTAGCTAGAAAATCCATTCCAAGAGAGTGGAAAAGTAAACCACAATAGGTTATTTGTCATAACAACAATTGTTAACAACTAGTTAGAATGACAAAAATCAATAGTGTAAAGCCTTCCACAACACCTACCAAGCATGCACACTCCTTGGGCATACTTGGAGATGAGTTGAGCAAGAGTTCACAAGGGGCATGTGATCAGTTGGGTGAATAAATTCATATAGGCGCGGGTAGGAGCACCTTGGGTGCACAATGGTGACGTACGACACCAAGGGGGCACACGCCTCACTTTCCTTGTGATGAATGATGGGGACTTAGGTTGTGTTTGGGAAAGGACTAGGCAACTTGGGCACGTGCTCAAGGAATGGACCCACTTTTCCTTGGCAACATGGACACGTTGGAGAGGTTGGATGACCCCATCAACAAACCAATAGAGAGTCCCATCTACAACCAAGGAGTGGATCCACTTTCCATGTGTTTTCTCTATCACCGACTCGCTTCCGACGGACATGGGCCACTCAGTTCTATTCTCACGTAGATGCATGGCACAACTTCGCACATTCCTTTCAGATTTCACTCTGTGCAATATATATACTTCCCAATGAAGTTTATGAAGCGGGGACTTTCACCGTCTCGCTTCTGGCGGACATGGGTTGCTCATGACTGTTCTCACGCAGATGCATGGCGCAACGTCATACATTCTTTTCAGATTTTCACTTTGTACAAGATATATACTTCAAGATATATACTTGAAAATGAAGTTTATGAAGCGGGGATAAGCGAAATGTATTTTAGGCAGATGGCAGTATCAAGTGAGCCACTCGAGATTTTTCTTACGCAGATACATGACGCAACCTCACACATTCTTTTCATATTTCACTCTGTACAAGATATATACTTCAGAATGAATTTTATGAAGCTAGGATCCACGCTAGATGTATTTCAATCATATGGAAATATCAGGTGAGCCACTATCATTCATGTTAGTATAGGATATTTCAGAAGGATATCACTATTCAAAATTATATATATTTGGATTACTCGGTTCTCTCCTGACCTTTCTCGTTTGTCACTGCCTAATTAAAGCCAGCCACCTCACAATTTTCTATATCTAATTAAAACACATCACCTCCCTTTCCCAATAACTAGTTTGCATTGTTTGTCAACCCACTTGAATCTCGTCACATTTTTTATTGTGTGTCAGCCAACTTGCAGCCCGTCACCCCACCTGTCTTTTTCCTGCCTGGATTTCCACCACCTATATTTGATTAAACATCTTGTGCTTCAGGCAGGGGAGAGGCCCAATTCTTGAATATTTCCGCTATCATTGTAATGTCGTGGTCCATCCCCGGATCTCTAAAAAGAAGGAGTGCTACTCAGTCGTCGCCCGAGCTGGAGAGAGCATTCAAAGAGGAAATCACTAGATCAATTTATTTCCTTAGAACTTAGGAATATGGATATCCCTACGTAACTAGAGAGTGTATCCTGAATGAATCAGTACATTATTTCGGTCATCAATCCCTTATTTCCTAATCGCTTGTGTCGCTCAGATCCTATAGCCAGTTCGCATGGTTCTAGCTTCTATATCATCATGATTCAAAATCCATTCAATTGTTTATGAGTAAGGTAACATACATTTTTCTATCCCCAACAGTCTGTAAGTGTGTTGCTCTGATATTAGGAAATACATGGTTAGCAACCCAATACATTACAAAAGATTGATCAAATCTGGGCTCATATTATGGATGAAATTTTTGGTGAGGTATAGAATTGTTCAAGGGTTTGATTTTTCAACCTCCATGGTTGAGTTAGGCCACTCGATATGAGAAGAGACAGTTAAAAGTGGCTTAATCAAGTCACGTATGGAGAAAAACAAGCCATGAAAATTGATGTAACAAGGATGGAAATATGAAACTCTTCTGTGCCTATAATTTTTTGTAGGTATGGTAATGTTCACTGTGATTTCTATCTGTTCATGTTTGTAGCAAATTCTTTCTTTTAGATTCATATTTCGGCATTTTGTTATAAGTGATTTTTTTATAAACTACGTTATGTTATGCATGTTTTCCTTTTTATTTGGTCATTTTCTTTATTATCATAGATTTGCCAATATATTATAATTTTTACATGATTTGTTTGCTTTGTAATTGATTAGGGACTTTGTGTTATCTCTTCCTAATTACTAATGTGTTTCTTTGTTGGATTTATATAGTTTTAGACATTTAAGAAAGAGAAAGGGTAGTTGGTGTAGGGAAGTATATTGTGAAGTTATTTTTGAATTTGTTTATAATGATATGCTAGGACTAGGATTGTGTAGGTGTTGCAAATTTGTTGATATTTATAAAGATATTGATAGCAAACACTGATATTTGATATCATTGATTGGTGTGCAATGTAATTGTTTCAATGATTTGTGTTTAACTATTTTTTTTTTAGAGTAATCTAAATGTTTTATTTTTTGGTTCTTTTTCGATGATTTTTTCCATTTGATTTTGTCCGAAATTCAATGAGGAATGGTTGGATCTGCAGATTTGAGTGGCTAAGTTTGTATAATGGGAGTGTCACAGGATTTTTTTAGCACTCTTAATCCATTTATGCATTCAAAATTGCAATTTAAACAACAAAAAATAACGATTTTGTCCATATTTACATCATCAACTTCCAGCTAAAAACCAAAAAAATAGAATGTTTAACGAACGCCATTTTCTCTAAAGCATTTAAATATTATAATAATTTTTATTCATATACATCTTATGGTATCTATGAGGTATGATCTAACATTAATCTTTTATTTCACATTAACTTAAAGAAAAATGTTTTACCACTTTCTCTTTCAATCTTGGATAAGGAATTTGAGGTTTTAATAAAATTTGTAATTACTTCTCAGTGTAGAGTACCATTATAATCAAAACTTTATGGTTTATGGAAC
>ML803032.1:8853-26829 GCA_009831015.1 Picea engelmannii
AGAAAGACCTCGTGCTCTTTCCTCCTTCCTTAGGTTTAACTTGGCAAAATGGCTAGCATAAAAGATAAATCAAGACACGAGAGTATGGTGAGGGAGAGTGTTGCAAAGGCAAGGCCCTATCACCAAACCCTAGAAGCAGGACGACCCTAAGTGTAGATAACCTAGGCCTGGGACGTCTCCTCCTTCTTGACTTTTAAAGGGACGGCTAGCACAGGGGAAGAAGCAATAAGAGTGTAGCAATGGATAGGCTCTTCCTTCCTTCTTCAATGGTTGAAAATTTCTCTTTTAGGGGACATGAAACAACGACCTACTTGTGTGTTTGTCCCCTAGGGTTTTAAAATCAGCAAAGTTTATAATAAATGCAAGAATATAAGACTACAACCATTCAATTAAGAAGTTTTGCAGAAAAAACACTTACATATCATGATGAAATAGCATTGCAAACCCTAGTTGTAAACCTTCCTTCAAGAGAAATGCCAAAAATGCCAAGAAAAGCCTTCCTTCAACAAGTGCGCCTCACTCAAAGAGAACAAATACCTAAGTAGGGCGCAAAAATCAGATCTCACTAATGAGTGAATGATGAGTTATGTCAAAATGAGGATAAAACTCCTCAATATATAGTGTATCAATGACCTTTAATTAATTTAGGTCATAAAAAATAGCCGACAAGGCTTTAAACCAAAATCATACTATTTTCACATTAAATTGTCAAATTAAAACCCTAACTGAACAAAAGAAAGACGTCAAGCCCCATTGGGGGAGACGTTAACCCCTTTTTAGGGCAAATGCATCACCAAATGACAAAACGTTGGCCCTCTTTGGGCCTCCCAATCATGCCACACGTGCCAGCTGCCCTGTCAAACTATCACATGCTCAAGGTGACGTCATTGGCTCCTAGGTGACGTCCTGGGCCATCCAAGGCAAACGTTCCGCTGGAAGTGGGTCAACCCCTCTAGGCCGGGCTCAGCCAGAGTGCCTCTGGTGGAACGTCCTCTTCTTCTCCGGTGCAAATCTCGATCAAACCCTGTCCTGTCTCTACCCCTTTGATGGGGTCTCAGCAACCATCTGGTGGGCTCTCCAGCCCCATGGAGGTCCAAACTGATCATCTCCCCATTTGTACCAGTCCAAATGGTACCTGTCCATCGGGCATGGTCCTACACATCAAAAACTATGCCCTCCATGGGCTCATTAGTCACATGGATCATAACAATGTTAATCACATTTCATCATTAATTTTATCAAACATATGCATAAAAACCCTGATATATCATTCAATAGCTCCAAGACATTGCAAAAACCTACAATACAAGGTTGAGAAAAAGGACGAGACACCCTATTGGGCTAGTATCCATGAGGAAAGGAAAGTTTCCAAGGATTTTCATCCAAGCCATGTAAATGAGGTGATGTGGCTAAGGGTGTCCAGACATATGGGTAGAGTGAGAGCCAGTGATGCATGATATTACCTGTGGGTGCCTTTGTAGAAGGCGAGCTGTACCCGTCATGGATGCAAATTTTTCCAAGCCCTTTCTTTCCTTTTATTCTTTTCTTTATTTGCTTTTTCTTCTTCTTTTTCTTTTTTTATCCAAGGACTAACTAGAGGACATTGCATTGGTGTGGTGACCAGAGCTGACAGTGTTACCCATAAGTACTTTCACAGAGATGATAAGGCTGGCTCATGATGAGACCCCCTTTCCCTTGGCCATGCAACCAAAGGTCACTGCCCTGGCGTGGTAACCAGATGATGGCAATGTCATGCTGTTAGGTACCCATGAACATAATAGGCTGGCTCATGATGAGACCCCCTATCCTCTTGACTAGGTCTTGTTTGTTAATTTTCCGGGGCCCTCTTGTTTCTTGCTGAGAGGCTTTTTATTGCCTTCTTGGGGATCCCTGGGCGAAGCATCTCGAGGTTTTATTTCTAGGCTTTTATCTTTTACCGGTTGCTTTTACCTTCTGGGCCTTTAGCCCCTTCTTCCCACGAGATAAGGTGCAACCTTACAAATAGGTCATCCTAATGCCCGGACAAGGGGAATTGGATAGATGAGCAGGGAATACAAATGGAAAAGTGGTGGTATGACGGGAGAGAACGATGGCTCTTCAAAAATCCCCCAATGGCAAACCAAAACCTATGGGTACAGGCTTGCTAAGGCATCTCGTCAATCTCCCCAAGCATGGTCAAGTGGGCTAATGTAAGATCCAAGCAGTTGTCAGAGATAAAAAGGAATTAGATGCATACATTTAAAGGTTATAATGATCAAAAGTGACACATACCATGATACTCAAACCAATTACCTCATGGAGCAAGAGCTTTCTCCGATACAAGTCCAAGCCGAAGGTGATGGATGTTGTTGTTGCTGACAAGACAAGTCTGATGAAAGAAGAAAAGGATGGGGCCTCCAGGGCCATGCTCAGGTCAATCCTGCTCTCGGTACTCCATGTCTAGGACCTGTGGGCCTCGAGACATGATCTCCTGGTTATCCCTAAAAATCAGGGATAACAAAAGTGACTAGGGTGAAATGGGGAATTGACTATATAACCTAACACTAATCCCATTATGGTAGGTTGGTCTCATTTACCATCTACCTCTAATCAATGGTTGATGAATTTGGTATCTTCTCCCACCTCATTTTCTAACCAACTCAGAGGTTGAGGAATCCCTCCCTCATTTACCAACCAACTGAAAGGCTAAGGAATCCCTCCCTCATCTACCAACCGACTCAAAGGCTAAGGAATCCCTCCCTAATCTACCAAAAAACTGACAACCTAATAGGCTCTGACTATCACACCAAGGGAAACCCTAGATCACATAGAATCTCAAGGAAATTTTTGGAGTACCTCCCTAATCACCTTCCCCCCTAAAAAAATAAATCATACCTAGATGGGTATTAAATAGCAATTACTCACAAAAGGGTAGTTAGGGTTAAGGCATTGCACTTAGTCACCTGTTGACCTTTAGATGGGTTACACAAGTAGCCTGAGAGGCTTAAGTCACTAGGTTAAGTAAATAAATAGGTTTTATTCTAGAAAGGTTATTGATTAATGTTTCCCCACTTACCACATTCCCCGCCTATCTAAGTTTTAACAACTAAGGGATCATCTGTGAGTCAAGAGGTTTGAGAACTAGGTATCCACACACATCTATAAAGAGGTGGGTTTCTCACAACATTTGGAAAATGTTAGTGTGGATCTCAATTACCATTCTCAACCTACGTGCACATAGGTTAGTTGGTAACCATAATACACTATTGGATTAAATATACCAATTGAAAGTAATGTAATTATGGTATTAAAAAAATGCATGTCAAAAGAAGTCACTAACAACAACTATCTTAGCATAAGTAACATAACATCATGGTCTAACCCACATCATAGTTCATGATATCATCAATGCATTCAAGTAGAACAATATAAATCGATTAAGCCTTATGCAACTATTGAAATGGCCAAGCAAAATATGTATACAATCAAACAATTGAGACAATTTTTCCTACGATGTCTAGACGACCAACATAACATCAATGCCATATAAGAATTAAGGTAGCGATCATCACATAATCACTATCTAAAAACTATATCATATGAAAACGCGTCTTACAATTCCTACTCTCTCGAAAAGGTGGCATCCTCATAACCAAATCAATTAAATAAAATATCACCATTATATTAACACCTATGCAACAAACCATATGCTATACAACAAACCGTATACTTTGCATGTTGTTTATCATGTGATATATAAAAACTCTAGCCCCGAAGATTAGTCAAACTACCATTAATCATCAATTGAGTAGCTAAAAAAAATATAGAATATGAATCTCTCCCTAATCTATTGACCAACTTAAAGGCTAAAGAATTTGGGATATACTTATATGAATTAATATAAGTATCTAAAATAAGTATCTTCTTATATGAATTAATTTTACCCAGCACTAAAATCAACTTCATCTTAAAATCATGGCCGTTGTTGTATATGAAGACCGCATTCATGTATTAACTATTAAAATGTACGTAAATAGTTGGTTTTTATGATGGTTGTATATGAATACCGCATTCATGTATTAATTATTAAAATGTAAGTAAATAGTTTGGTTTTTATGATTTTATATATGAAATATATTTTTTTAGGTTTTTTTTTTGTTGTTGTTATTGAAGAATTGCATGGTTTTAATATGTAATTTTGATCATGTGTAATTTCTTTTGTGTTTAATATGGAGGTGGTATGTGGTGCGTGCACACATACACATATACATATTAAGAATTAATATAGATTTATCTTAACTCTATATTGGCTTAAGTGGCAGTCATGTAGCTCTTAAGACATGGAAACATTGTTGATCTCAAGTTCTGGATCTATCACGTGTCTAGAGGGATCAAGTTCTTCGAGGTGCAAACTTTTCCTGATGTTTTTTTAATCTAAAAAATGTTTTCACCTCTAGGGACTTGATCCCTTTGAATGTATGATAGATTTGGAGTTAAGATGGATCTTTGTTAAAACCTTTCTATCGTGTGTTGCTCACTGTGAGGGAGATGTGTAATTCATTTTGTACTCAACATGGAGTTGACACACGGTATATATATAATCATAGATCCATTTTAACTCCTAATTTATCACGCCTCTAGATGGATCAAGTTCATCAAGGTGCAAACATTTTCTCAATTTTTTTAATCTAAAAAAAGTTTAGTTTAAGTAAAGGAACCTCAGTTAGCTTGTTTTGAAACTCAACGTTTCAATCCCAATGCTGGGATCATATCACAATTTAGATGCCATTCTTTTTGGATAATTAATATTAATCTTTTTTTTCTCAAGGTCAACTTTATTAGCCGACCTATTACTTTTTAATTATTAGGATTATTATTAATTTTAAGAAAATGCATGACAGGCTTCCAAGCTTCACTAATCTTTAGTCCTTCATCTATGTTCATATTATTCTCGTTCATCTCGATTTCTAAGGCCTCCATTATTTTTCCTTTTCCATAATGTTCTAGTTTCACATTGATTTTTGTATCTTCAATACATATGTGATGTCCAGTGTCTAGCGAGTGTTCAACTAAAGCATATATTTTTGTTCAATTATGTCTGATGTTGGCGCAATGTTCATTTATCCTTACTTGAAATGATCTTCTTGTCTCACCTATGTATTGTTTGCGGCACAAACATGAGATAGAATATACCCTTTTTTGCAGTCATGGGTTTATGGAATCCTTTGCATGATCTAACATTTTTCTCAGGGTGTAAGGAGGTGAAAAAGATACTTTAATGTTTCCTTTCTTTAGAATTTTTGTGATTTTTTAAGTGGTACCTTTGATGTATGGTAGGTTCTAGGGACTTGATCCCTCTCTCTGCAAGATAGATCTAGATTTAAGATAGAATAAGTAAACTTGTGGTAGTTACTTTGAAGTAAGTATGGGCTTGATCCATCTCGATGCAAGATATATCTATAGTTAAGATGGATCTATATTGATTATAGATAAAATAAACAAACTTTTGGTAGTTACTTTGAAGGAAGTGATTGGGAGAAGAGTGTAGGATGTTATAAATGGCATATAATTTTGTTATAATATTTAGGTATTTGTTGTTATTAATAGGACTAGTTGTGGGTCTAAGTACATTTTACATGATGCATTCACATTTGTGGTTGGAGTATTGAAGTGGGGTATTTTACCCTATAAGTAGGGACTTGTTTATTGACTCTTCGATACTATTTATTAATTTTAAGTAGTGACTACACACTAAGGATGGTTAAGGCACGTAACTGGGAAAATTGTATGAGTGAGACTATAGCAACACTATAATTGGTCTAACCCTCCTCCATGCTTTTGAACGACAAATTCCTAACTCTTACGTTTGTAATTTCGAAAAATAAGAAATCTATTAAAAATAATGGTTAGGACGCACTATTACTTATATTCAACTAACTCTTGATGAATGAGGTCATATCCTAAATCACAAAAATGATCGTCTAAATATATAATTGATCTTGGCAATAACTTAACATATTTTCCTATATCTAATCTTGACAATAACTTAATATATTTTCCTTAATGTGTGAGACTTTTTTTATCTTTAATAACAAGACCATATAATTGTTATGGGCTATTCCTTATATTCAACTAGACCATATAATTGTTATGGAGTATTCCTTATATTCAACTAAATACTAACTCATTATGAATGTGGTCATATCCTAAATCACAAAAAAGATCGTGTAAATAAATGTTTGATCTTGACAATAACTTAACATATTTTCTTGAATGTGTGTGATCTTTTTTATCTTTAATAACATATTTTCTTGAATGTGTGTGATCTTTTTTATCTTTGATTTGTTAAGAAGTAAAAGTGCAGGAGCTATGGACAACGACGAACCAGAAGGAGCTTTCATGATTTTTAAATTTATTTTTGGCGGAATTTCAACAGTAGGGCGCCATGGTCGAATGTTTGTTACCTTCGTTGTCTAGCCTTGGAGATGGTGGGTTCCGGTAGTATTTTACATATTTTAGTTTTTTTTCTGGGCCGGGTTTTTAGCGCTTTCTTCTCCTTTTCTGAGCTGTTACTGTGTTGAGTCCTACTAGTTTTAGTGGGAGCTTAGGTAGGTGGAGGCATTTATTTAAGTTTTTATGCTTCCTTGTCGTTTTCTTTACTATTCTTGGTAACTGTAGCGACTCTCCCAGAACGTGGAGCTCTCTTTATTTCGTTTTTGGGTTTAGAAGGTGGATCACAGATGGTCATTTTCCATTTAATCCATTTCAGTGTCTTACTTAATTACCCCACTTACCTTGGTCTTTGGGAAGTTTACAACCCTTGTTTTCCGAGCATTTGTTTTAGTGCACTCTAGGTGGTTGCTTAATGGCCCTTAATCGGTTGGCTAACATAAATGTTGAGGTTAGTAAGTTAATGGAGGAGTCAGATGAAGGACTATGGCAGGAGGCAGGCATTATCTCGAATCTCGATACCCCAGGGGTGCATACACTTGGTTTTCATTATAGTTCTCGACCTTCTGTTACACATGCTCATCGACTTAGCAGAGGCCATGGTTTAACACCCTCGTTTGATACTTTCCTACCAGCTCTATCAGATTCTTTTCAGGGGGTGACTAAATAGTGCTCGGGGAGCAATCCACAGACCATTGATAGAGGGGTAGATATTATTGGTTCTCGAAGGAAGGATTCAAGCTCTCCTACTCTTTGGAAGAGTCGCAGATAGTGGGCTTCGAACAAGGTGGTCAAGATGATGGTTTTAGGCTCGGATATTGGGTTGGAGGATACTTGCAGGTTGGATTTATGCGGCTTGGTGGGGAGATTTTCCTATGGAAATTTATGCTCGGAAAAAATTTACGTTTGGATGGAGCGAGTTTGGACACCTTACTTAGGATATGCACCAGAGGTTTATTTTCTTACAAAAGGATGGTTGGGGTTCTTGTGTAACACCCCAGAAGATGTAGCACTACTTCTTGAGAAGAAGTGGGTTAATGGAGGCAATAGCCTCATGTTAAAGAGGTGGCGGGGTGCTTTCGATATGGTAACTGAATACTTCTCCTTTAGACATTTCTGGGTACTTTTACCGGGACTACCCTTATATATTTGGAATGAAGGGGCACTGGCAACCATTGGAGATTCTCTTGGAAAGTTCATTATGATAGACAAAGCAAATATCTCTGCGACAACTAGGAAAGTTTGCAGGATCCTGGTCAAAATGGACTTACACCTCGATTTGTCGAAGTCCTTAGAGATTGATTGGAGGGGTAGACGTTTCCTTTAGTAGCTTGACTACTTAGGCATTTCGTTCGGGTGCATCTTTTGCCAAATTACAAGCCATTTGAAATGACTGTAAAGGTATTGGTGAAGGTGATAGTGAAACAGATGGCCCTGACCTTTTGTATGGCACACATGATTCCTCCATGGAAACGGGTTTCTATGGTTGCGATATTGTTCACCAGGTCCCGGTCGATCCCAGCTACTCAGAGTTTTCGGCCTCTTTAACTGGTAAGTTACAAACACATTGTCCGACACTTTTTAGTTCACTGTCTGTGTGGGAACATGAAGTATTGAATTTGTCTGCATGGCTTAAGAGTGTTACTTCTAAACCAGTTGCGTCCCATTTAGACGATTCGGGGGGTGTTGTTTCTACTAGTCAGAACTCTGGTTGTCAGGTGTCCTTACCTACCTCGTCGATTGTTCCCCCAAGGATGGAGCCTTTGACTATCTCCAGTAGTCAGGAGGTGTCTTGTGATAAGGTGACTCATCTGAGCCCCTCTCTGGATCCATCTGGACCATATGAGTCTATCCGTAGCCCGGGGACAAGTCAACTGTCGATTGGTCACCCTTCCTCTCCACCAGGCTATAGGGAACCAGATGATGAGGATACCTCTCTCTCTACTTTGCTTGATTCCTTTATACCTTTCATCCGAGATACTAATGCTATTGTTCAACTACCTGTTTACCTTGGTAAGTCATTCATTGACCCTGTTGCGGGAAAAGGGGAGGCTCGCTGCTCGCGTTCCACTGCAGTAGGGGCATGAAAGGAATTCGCCTGGTCTAGGGGCCTGGGCATTGAACACTCGTCGGTTAAGACCAAGAGTGCCCGAAAAAAGTATTCTATTGAGTCTTCTCTTGATACTATCCCTCGCACTTTCACCAAAGGTGGGGAACTTAGAGCTTTGAAGGCCCTGGCACGTGCAAAGTAATGTTACTTCTCTCTCTCAATCTAAGGGGGACTGGAGGCACCCTAAAGTTGGCCTCTATTCGGTGTGTTTTGGATAAAACTCATCCAAACATTGTTTTCTTTCAGGAAACACTGGTTCATTCTAATAAATCTTGTAATTTCTTTCACACCCTTCGGCCAGCCTGGATAAGTTGTGTTGTTAACTCAGTTGGAACTTCTAGAGGTTTGATGGTTTCTTGGGATCCTAACTACTTTGACCTGGTTCCTTTTCTTACCTATGGTGGGATTTTATTAACATGGTATTGTTTAGAAAGCAAAAGGCAGATTTCACTTATAAATGTCTACGGTCCTTGTGTGGAGCGAAAACTTTTCTGGGAACGGTTGGAAGATTCAGGCTTGTTGACACTAAAAAATTTAATTTTAGCAAGGGATCTAAACTTGACACTTTCTTCCTGTGAAATCTAGCGAGGAGCCACGTCACTGGGGTCTTTGGCAGGTTTTTTCAAATCTTACTTTCTTAATAACAAACTCATTGACATAGTTCTGGGGAAAGTTGTCCCTACTTGGCGCAACGGTCGCACAGAAGTGGATTTTATTGCTAAAAGGTTGGACAAAACTTTCTTATTTGAAGATTTACTTGATACAGTTGGCATGTATAGAGCATGGGTGGAATACCCCTTCATTTCAGACCATGCTTTGGTCCTGCTTCAACTGGATATGCCGCCCCTCTTTAAGGCTTATCCGTTCAAATTCAACCCTCAATGGATTAAGGATCAAGGCTTCTTATGTTTGGTTCAAAATTTGTGGAAAGATCCAAAATATATCGTTGAATTTGGAAAACAAAAAAGGCTAGTTTGGAAACTAAAAGATCTAAAAGCTAGCATGAAACTTCGGCAAAAGGACTGTAAGCTTACTTCAAACTCTCGGCTCAAATGCCTAGAGAAAGAGATTTATTTTCGGTTACAAAATTTCTCGGTTGGTACTCGTAATTCTATGATGGATTCTTCATTAAAAGATCTGGAACAAGAAAGAACTTTTTTACTTAATGAAATCGAGGAACTTTGGTGACTGAGAAGTCGTGCTATTTGGATTCATAGTGGAGACCAAAACACAAAATTTTTCCATAAATTTGTGAATTTCAAGAGACACAACAAGTTTAGCTGGGAGATTCCAGATGAAGCGGGACATTTGCACTATGGTTAGGAAAAAATTAAATAAGTGGCTATAAATCATTTCAAAGGTTTCTAAAAAGAACAAGCTACTCCTTTTATCAGCGGCCAAGTCAGGGTGGTAGCTCTGTTTTCTAAACTATTTAATGATGCAGAGGTCGAGGCTTTATTCAAACCCGTCGATAAGGAGGAATTTAAGATTGTATTATCAAAATTCAAAGTGGACAAGAGTCTGGGGCCGGATGGTTGGACTGTCGAGTTTTTAGCCATTTCTTTGATCTAGTAGGGGGGGATCTCCTAGAAATGGTTGAAGAGTCTATATTAAAGGGATTTATTCCTGGGGCCTTAAATTCAAATTTTATTACTTTGATTCCCAAAGTAAACAAGCCAAAAAATTTCGAAGAGTACAGACCGATCTCACTGTGTAATCTTAGCTATAAAATTATTTCAAATATTATAGCTGATCGGATTAAACTGATTATGTCCATAACACTTTCAGAGGAGCAACTGGGATTTCTTCAAGGTAGACAGATTCAGGATTCCATCGGCACAGTCCACGAATTCCTACACAACATTAAAAAGAAGAAATCAAAGTCTTTAGTCTTAAAATTGGATTTACAAAAAGCATATGATTGCATTAACTGAGACTTGCTGCGAATGATTCTTCTCCAAATTGGTTTGGGCCTAAACATGACAAATTGGATAACGAGTTGTGTGGTTTCCACTTCTTTCTTAGTTTTGATAAACGAAGAGGCCACTGAGCTCTTTAAAAGTGGTAGGGGATTAAGGCAAGGGTGTCCCTTATCCAATCTACTCTTTATTCTGGTTATGGAAGGACTAAGTCTTTTATTAAAAGACAGTCAAAGAGAAGGTAAGTTGACCGGTAATAAAGTTTCCAGAACCATAAAAATTCTTCATATACTTTTTGTGGACGATGTGATCATAATGACAAATGCAACAATGCAGGAGTGGTGGGAGATTGATAAGGTTTTAAAAATTTTATGTCCGGCTTCAGGCTTACAAATTAATGGATCAAAGTCTACCCTTCTTCAAGAAGGTATGACAGAACAACATTTAGTGCCCTACAAATCTCTGTTTCCTTTCAGATTCTCGGATCTTGATTATGGTTTCAATTATCTTGGATATTTTCTTAAGACTGGAGCGCAACGTGTTGAAGACCGGGGATGGTTAATAAAGAAAATGGAAAAAAGGATCGACAATTGGTGTTATAGATGGCTGCCCTTAGGAGGACGTTTTACCTTATTGAAGTCAGTGTTAGAATGTCAACCTATCTATTGGATGTCACTGGTTGTTGTTCCTTGTTCGGTCTTGAATACATCGAGGAAAATGATGTTTAATTTTCTATGGAGAAGGAAAAGTGATACTAATCAAATGCATTTGTGTAATTGGGAGCATATTACTCTGCCAAAGTCTTTCGAGGGATGGGGAATTCGCAACATTTTTTATTTTAGTAAATCACTAGCCGTGAACACGCTCTAGAGAGTGTTAATGGGTGTGGGAATTTGGCACAGAGTTATTTTGGACAAGTATCTGTTGATATTATGGTAGCTGCGGGAGGTATTTACCTCCACATGTAAACCTGACAAGAATAGAGTATTCTGGAAAGAAAGAAGAAACCCTAATGGTTGGCTAATAACCCTAGAAGACAAGTCGGCTCAAGAGGATAATTTATATTAGGTTATTAGCCTCCAAGAGAAGAAGTCGGGCAGAAGAAATATTATATACTAAGTAAATAGACACCCAAAATGAGAAGTCGGCCCAGGTAGTTAGCCAGAATTAGTATAAATACAGGAGGCCAGTCTTCATTTTGGCAGGAATTCTCAGAACTGCAGAGCTCACTTGTGCACACTGCAGTTAACCAGTTTTGTGCGCAGGTTTGGAGGAGAGCTGTCGTTGCAACTATTGTAGCTAGCAGATTTCGTTTTGGATTGGACTATCTCTTGGTTATGGTTTGGACTATCTAATCAGCTCTTGTTGGTGCGCTATCCTTGGAGAAAGGTGTGCTACCCTTTGTTTGGCTATCTAGCCTAGGGTTTTCTTCTGGAGTGATTCTCTGTCAAGGTTAAGGTGCTCAGAGGGTGGCTTCAGCCTATGGTTGGGTGACAATAGTGATATTGTCTATGGTAAAACGAGCACATACATCATATTCTAACAAGTTATGGGCCTACACCTCCTTCATTCAGTCTAACCATTGGAAGGGAGCATAGCCATAAGGATATTAATCTCGTTAAAGAACTGTCGCTAGGGTTTCTAGCAGGAAGCAGTCACCTAAGCATTGTCGTTAGGGTTACTAGCAGGTGCAGTTGAAGAAACCCTAACCCTCTCATTGAGGCACCTTAAGTGAAGAGATTGACCTAATTTCCAGATAGACCAGTGCACCCTAGCCTAACGCATCTCCTGGTACTCTCAACAAGCCAAGACGTCAAGTTTGAGTTTTTGGTCAAATCTAGGGTTGACCAAGTCAAAGAAGCCATGAATTACTCTATGAAGTTAGAAAACAAGTTAAATGGAGCTTCTAACTTCAGAGCGTGGAAGAAAAGGATTGACCTCATCCTTGCCAAGAATAAAGTGTTGGATATCATGAAAGGAAAGATCGTGGAACTAGAGTTTGAAGAAGGAAAAGAGAAGGAACTGCAGAACGTTGCAGTTATGGAGAAGTTCAAATACGGTGACATCAATTCCATGAGTATCATAGTGGACTCTATAAAAGACCACTTGATACCCTACATCTCCCATCTTGACTCATCAAAGAAGATGAACGATGCCCTAACAAACCTCTTCTCAGTCAGAAACATTGGACAAGTAATGAATCTGAAGAATGAGCTCCGTGACATGAAGATGAATGGTGATGAAAAGATAACATCATACTTTGTGAGAATCTCTTAGTTAAGAGATCAACTACAAGCTATTGAAGAGATCATTTCAGAGAAGGAATTTGTAAACATAGTACTCAATGGTCTTCCCAAGACGTGGGATGCATTTTCCGCAAGCATGAACACAAGGAAGGAGTATCCTACATTTGAAGAAATTTGGACTTGCTGTGCTCAAGAAGAATCAAGGATCAATGCAAAAGAGAAACCCCAAAATAAGTACGATGATCAATCCTTCACGGCAAGGTTCAAGGATTTCAGGAACAAAAAGAAGTTTGGCTCTAGGAAGAAAACAAATCAAGAGAAAGATATGTCAAGGATACAATGCTTCAATTGTCGAAAGTATGGTCACTACAAGAATCATTGGCCCGAGTTAAAGAAAAGGAAGGAAACACACGAAGCATCAGTTGCCGAAGAAAGGGAACCCTCAAAGAAATCCAAGCAGGACAAAACAAACTTCTTCTTCTAATACAAGGTAACAATACTCTTCTATATACCATGTTTTCAATATATATCTTGCATATTTATTTCTTAGAAGATAATATGTTCAAAGAGAAACTATAATTATGGAAGAAAAACAAGATAAGGACTGTTGTCACTATGAATATAAGACAAGCTGCAAGATAAGCCGAAATCAAAAATAAACCTAGAAGAAGTAAAGACAAAAAGAAGTCAACAATCAAGAGGAAATTGGAAAACGATTTGTAACACTTTGCAGAAGGCAATAAGGATGCAGACGTAAGCGTGGACTCTCCTAGATGGAGGGAGTCGATCATATATTACCAAAAGAAGAGCATGCATTCATACATGAAGCAAGGATTAGGAGGGAGCTAATCCTATGATCCATTAAAGATGATGAAGTACATATCCATGGTAGCATCCATGAAAAGCAGTATGTGTTCAGTTTGACTTTAGAAGAAGTCTTCTTCGAAAAGAAGCCTTAGAGTATCCATGGTTATCCATCCACATCCATGATCCTACGATAAAAGGAAGAAGATGGAATCTTCAGAGCATGGTATCTATACAAAACTCCATGGACCCAAGATCTAAAGAGAAACATGAGGAAGAACATGAAGATTCCAAGAAAGAAAGAGAAGCTAGAACAACTAGTCATTGTATCGAGAATCACAAGATTACCAGCCTGATATGAACTCACTAAAAGCAATCAAGCAGAGGAACTGAAGGTTGTGATGAAGAACAGTGTATGAAAGACTTATGAATGAAAGCATTGCGAGATCAAGGACTAGAGATTCTCCCAGATGGAGGGAGAAGACTATGAAGACTATTTGCCCCAGTAAACGAGACATACTTCTACATGAGTCATTATATCATCCGCAATATCCATGGGTTGGAGTTTTACATCAGATAAAGGCAAAGACTGTTCTCCAGAGCAATTGAACAAAGAGCGTATGAAGAGCAACCTCAAGGCTTTGAGGTATACTAGAAAGAGACCCTTATGGAAGAAGACAACTTGGTGGAGAATCTCTAATGCACAACAGAAGCGTGGTGAAGATTCTCTATAACAAGATACTATATCAGAATGGTTATTCAGAAGCTCAGAATGATGGATCGCTAATCCATGACAAACACTTATGACGGCCAAAGAAGTATCACTTGGATATGTTCCAGTTTGACCCTTGCCATGATGGTGTGAGCTAGTAAGAAACAAAGAGGAATCCAACAATGATTGATCAGATCTATATGAAGCCTTTAGAGAATACCAGTGTTCCAAACAGACTGAAGTACATTGAGATCAAGCATTACACTCTCTGTGATGAAGTCTAGAAAAGAGAAAGTAGTTCTCAAATATATATCTCCACAGATGATTAGATAAGCAGACATTTTGGTAAAGCCTCTGTCCAAGATAGAAGAGTTTGTGTACTCAAGATGGAGCTCGTGGAGACGACTTCCCTATTGAAAAAGGAAGAGATGACTCCCAGGTTGGGAGGGACCTCTGATGTGTATTGATTTATGGACAGTCAATTTTCAGTTCGAAAAATGGTCCAGGATGAGCAATTCCTTTCCAGTTCAGAAAGTGGTTTGAGATTTATGACGGACAAGCATTTTTCAGTTCGGAAAATGGTCCAGAACGAACGGTCATTTTCATAATGAAAATGGTTCAATGGATTGTTGATGTACTATAGACAGCGATTTCCCATTGTTGTTAACATGGGTAATGGTCTAGGGCAGTCTCTCTTCTTGAGGGTTACTCAAGAAGACTGACCCGCCTCGCCGGACAATGATTTCCCATTGTGGTTAACATGGGGAATGGTCTGTTTTGGAGGTTGGTGTAGGACAATCATTCCTTAGGGAAGATTCATTCTCTCCAGGTTGCACTTTGTTTAGTGCCGGAGGAATGGCCCAGGGTGGGGAATGGTCCAAGTTCAACAATCAGAGACATGCATTCCTTAGGGAAGACTCATTCTCTCCAGGTTGCACTTTGTTTAGTGCCGAAGGAATGGCCCAAGGTGGGGAATGGTCCAGGGTCAAAAATCGAGACAGTTATTCTTCCTTGCTTGAGAAGAATAGTCCAGATAGCTCATCATTGATGTTTGACTTTCTGAGGGCAGATGCTCCTCCATATCTCACAGATGTGAGTGGAAGAATGGCCCAGATGATTCAGTTTATATCATAACAATGTTTTCTGTGCAGATTGATATCAGATGATTGTTATGGAGACTGTATGTCTCTGGACAGTAGATGTATGCTAATGTGGTGGATGTGTTCCACTGATTGTGATTATATGTCATTGATCAAGTATTTGTGTGCTACTTGGTATGGTAGTGTACCACTGGATTGTAGTTGTGTACTACTATGGATAGACACAGTTGTGTTCTATTGAATGATATTGTTTTGATTACCTTGAAGACTATCAACAGTGTTGGAATAATTATTAGCTAGATGGATGATCAATGGACAGAGATTTCCCAGACAAAAAATGATTCAGGACATTTATTCTTCTAGGACATATGTCCAGAGTAGAAGAATGGCTCTTGTGTCACTCTGTGGAGTGAGTGACTTATCCAGCATCATGTTTGATTACTCAGATGGAGTATGGTTTCGAAAGATGATGCAGTTGATGATATTGATAGTGATGATGGTGCTCATGATCTAATCTTGAGATAATCTGTACGACTATGATGATGCTACTGATTCAATGGTATGTTTGTGCTCAAGACCACTGTCTTCAATACCTCACTAGCTAGGAGGGAGTGTTGATATTATGGTAGCTGCAGGAGTTATTTACCTCCATGTGTAAACTTGATGAGAATAGAATATTCTGAAAAGCAAGAAGAAACCCTAATGATTTGGCTAATAACCCTAGAAGACAAGTCAACTCAAGAGGATAATTTATATTAGGTTATCAGCCTCCAAGAGAAGAAGTCGTCCAGAAGAAATATTATATACTAAGTAAATAGACACCCAGAATAAGAAGTTGGCCTAGGCAGTTAGCCATAATTAGTATAAATACATGAGGCCAGTCTTCATTCTGGCAGGAATTCTCAGAACTGCAGAGCTCACTTGTGCACACTGCAGTTAGCCAGTTTTGTGTGCAAATTTGGAGGAGAGCTATCGTTGCAGCTGTTGTAGCTAGCAGATTCTGTTTTGGCTTGGACTGTCTCTTGGTTATGGTTTGGACTATTTGATCAGCTCTTGTTGGTGCACTGTCCTTGGAGAAAGGTGCACTACCCTTTGTTTGGCTATCTAGCCTAGGGTTTGCTTCCAGAGTGATTCTCTGTCAAGGTTAAGGTGCTCGGAGGGTGGCTTCGGCCTATGGTTGGGTGACAATAGTGATATTGTCTATGGTAAAATGAGCACATCCATCATATTCTAAGAGTATCTTCCACATTCGACTGTCATAAATTGGCTTAGATCTCAATCTTGTCATCAAAAGGCGTCTTCTAGAATTTGGAGTGGTTTACTGAAATCAATGCACTTAATTACGCATTGGTTAATCTGGAATCGAGGGACGGGCCAACTCATCGCTCTCGGGAAAGATCGGAGTCTAGGGCTGGGTAAAAACTATTTTCTCTCTTGTAATATTATGTTTGCTCTAAGCCAAAAGAATTTAAATACTCTCGTATAGGTCAAGAAACATTCAGATTGTAAACTTCTATCTTCTTACTGGCTGAGTAGTAGTGATTTGGGTCTCTCTGGAGAAAATGCGACTGAATGGGATCAGTTTAGGTGGGCATTAATTGATTCTGGAGCTATTTTACAGGATTCTGAAGATGAATTAATGTGGACAGGAGGGGATAATTTCGGATCTCCAACTGTAAAAAATATCTATTGGGGCATTATTTCAACTAAAAGTCTGATGAAAGTGGGGACTTGGAGATAGTCTATTTGAAAGTGGAGAATTCAACTAAAGATTAAACTGTTCATCTAGCTGGTAGTGGAAGGAAAAATCCTTACTTGGGATTCTTTACAAACTAGAGGATGGGAAGGTTTGGGGCGTTGCTACCTCTGTAAACAAGATTCATAAAATATTCTACATCTCTTTAAGCTTTTCCCTTTTACCATTTCTGTCTGAAATATTGTGAGCAATGATTTGAACTTAAAAAAGTGTTGGATTCATAACACTCTGTCGGAATGCTTTAAAAATTGGTATGAGGAAAAGACAGTCCCTACTCTGATTGCAGCCCATATATGTTGGTTCATATGGATTGAACGAAATAAATCAATTTTTGAGGATTCCAACCCTTCTATCCAGGCAATGATATATAAGACATTGGCTTTACAAAACAAAACCAGTGCTCATTTGAAGGATAGACTTCCGAGAGATATTTTGATAACTCATCAAAAGGATACTTCTTTAGCATGGTTCGATGGGGCGGCTCAGCGAGATGAAAACTTGTGTTGTGCAGGTGGTGTAATAAAAACAATTGATGTAACAATCATAAGATGGATATATAATTGTGGCAGAGGCACCAACACAAGGGCAAAACTTATGGGTGCATGGGCCACTCTCATGCTAGAATATCATTTTTCATTACATCACATCCAGGTAATGGGTGATTCTAGAGTTGTTATTGATTGGTTGTTAAACAAAGGTAGGCTCCATGTTTGTGCAGTTGAAGGATGGAAAGTTAGAATCAAAGTTCTATTAAAAAGGTTCCAGTCTATTAGCTTTCAGCACATCTTCAGAAGCTATAATATTGAAGCAGACACTCTTTCCAAACAAGCTATTGAAGAACCAGAGGGCATAATATCCTATTATCATTGGTCTAATGGAGATGAAGGTCCCAGGAGACAT
>ML803032.1:55849-72752 GCA_009831015.1 Picea engelmannii
TAAATTTTAAAATGGGTATGTATCAAGTCTCAAGAATTATTTGCTTGGCTGCAGTTGATGCCCTTAAAAAAATTAAGATGGCTCTTGGAGACCCGTATGGAAACCTGAAGAATTGGGGGAAGGGTGATCCATGTAACGTACCTTGGACAGGAGTGTTATGCTACAATGCAACTAATGCAGAAGGCTACTTTCATGTAGAGAAACTGTATGTTCAATACATGTTTCATCACATCTTATTTTAGGCATCTACATGGTTTGGGTTTCTGGGATTTTTGAATTTATATGTTTGTGTATGCAGTTATTTCACTAAAAATATGTTAAGAATTTGAATATAGGTGGATGGAATATGTATGCATAAGCTCCCAAGTCTTATTAAGCTATGTTGCATGGACCTTGTGTTGAATTTCAGCAAGCCAGTCAGACTTTTAAGAGAAATGTACAGAAAATCTGGAAATTATGTATAAATCACGAGGAAGTCATAGGATTTCATGCTATACATGGTCGGAAGTTTAAGCTTTCGAGTTTTCATGAATCCAGTAATAAGAGAAATTCAAATTACTTCAAGGCCATTATCCTGGCCGGCGCAGATGTCCTAAGCTAACTGTAAGAACATGGGTTCCTTAAATATGTAGTTACATTTGAGCCTTGAGCTTCCCAACTCTGATTCTTTATGTTAAATATTTGATATTGATCATTATATATAATTTCCACATTCAATATGACAGCACCCGGCCATGCTAAAATATGTTAGCCTTGGCATCCTAAATGATGTAGGACGCAAATCTGTCCAAAAATACATCTAACCTTGCTCATGATCTGCCTTGTGGAAGGCTCTAAACAAGTGCAAACTATGCTCTGTATCAATAAATAGTCCCGTGGTGAGTTGGCCTTGGGAGAATACAGAAGCATTTCCTCCCAAATAAAGCATAGAATATAAATTGTATATAGATGTGACCAATACTGGTAGAATGATGATCTTGTGATAATAGCTGCCTCAAGCCCTTAGTCTCAGTGAACCTGAATAACACCAATGGCTACATAACTCACATGAGCCATTTTCCATGTGTCACCTTCAAGTGTGAAGATAAGTATGCAAGTGTTCACCATGGCTCATTCTTAGATCATCTTTCCATCATTTTTTCTTACAATAATTCTTTTTATGCTTATTTTGGGTTACTTGTATGCATGCTTTCATGAAACAGGCTCACCTTCAAGTTTTCTTTAGCTGTCTTCAAACTTTTCACAATCACCTTGAAGATTTTCCTGAACATGAATGTGGATACCTTTTATACCCAGATTTAAGAAATTTGCATCTCCTTGGTGAACAACCGTCATGGCTGAGTTGACCATCAAATATTGCATTGATCTCGGATTTTAAGTTTTGCTTACCTTCATATTTTTATGTTCATGATTGACCATCTGCAGGTATATCCTTATTTCATTCCTAGCTTGGTTGCATATTTCATATTTAGTAGGCTTCTTTTATGAAAAACATTTTAATTTGTTCACTCATCGTGAGGCTGCTTGCTCATCTGTTGAAGAAGCCTCTTGATTGTTGAGCTATTTTCTATAGATATCCATATGTAAAATGAACATACAAGTGGATGCTTAATCTCATAGGAGGTGAAGGGGAAGCGTACTTTTACCCAGATCCAACGAATACTTCACTTCATGGTTGGTAAAGGGTATGGATCAAAGATTCTTGCTTCTTCTTTTATTCCATCATCTCCATTCTTTCCTAGATTTAATGGATGTTTCAACAACTGTGATTTTTCATTTTTTGGTTACTTGACGAAATTTTACAAAACAATGCAGCTTAAGTTTTCTTTGTTTCAAAAATGACATGATTGACTTCAGATAACTTTCTTGTCACATTTCAGACTTCTTCAACTACAAATAATAAGGTAGGGATTTTGTTTTTTAGACGGATTACTTATTCCTGACTCTTGTTCTCTTCAGATATTCCAACTTTGTAGCTTCCTAACCTAATCTTGAAAGGAAAGAAAGGCTTATATTGGTTTTATCACTTCCATATCTTCCTGATGGGAAATAGAGGTGATGTCCCTTTGTCATGATCTTAGTTCCACTGTCATTGATAGACCTTAATTTCACTGCTCCATTGCAGTATACTTCCAGAACTTTGCAGAGTCATAACCATTAGATTTTACTGCACCTTAGGTCTGGTCTATTGTTTCCACAGTTATACACAATTTACTCAATTGAACTGTAGACATAAACACACTGAGATGCCTAACTATATTAGCACAGCGGAAAAGGGAAAGCTAGCACTTAGATCATACACAGGTACACACAAATTTCAAGCCCAAAATCATTGTTCTTAAATCAAGAACCAATGGGCTCCCGTACCAGGGACAATGGCCCAATTTTTACAATAGAAAATTACCAAGAACAGTTACGGAACCTTCCTTGGTTTCCGTGCCAAAACTCAGCTCTGGAAGACTGCTGTCACACACTTGTGACAACCTTCTTTCTCTGTTGTTCCAAGCCTCTGCAAGTGCTGCTACACACCTATAACCAGCCTCTTGTCTGCCCAAAACACTGTCGTTGTTGCAGCCCTTAAGCTACCACCAAAACCGTCCCTTAAGGTAACATCCCTCCTGGCTGTCATCAACTCCACTGCTGTTACCCCTATAACAGCCTTCAATTTGCTGTTGTTACCTCCTGTAACAGCCTTCAATCTGCTGCTGTTACCTCCTGTAACAACCCTATAAGCCTTGTTGTTACTCCCTGTAACAGCCCTTATGGTTGCTGTTGTTACCTCCTGTAACGGCCTTTAGGGCTGCTGCTGTTACCACCTGTAACAGCCCTTCAGACTGTTGCTGTTACCTCCTGTAACAACCCAAAACTTCAGCCCAGCATACCTGTAATTGCCCTTAAGACTGTGGCCTCAACTTCTGTACTTGAGCAGACCTCCTACCCTCCTGTACTTGCTGTTGCAACCCTTTCCTTGCTGTCCAAAATCACTTCAGCACACCTGTACTTGTTGTCCAGGTTCCCAAGAGGCCTGCGGCAGCCTCTCTTAGGCTTCCGCCCCTCTCCTTGGCAAACCAAACTCTCTCTAGGCTGCGGCTGCCTCTCCCAAGCTGGCTGAGCCTCCTAGCAGCCCTCACGGCTGCTCCTTTACACCTCCCACAGCCTCCTCTAGCCTGCTGCTCAACTCGGCCCTCCTAGCACAAAGAAATATGCCCAGAACAAGAACAAAAACAAACAAACACTAAGGCCTTACAGCCTCCTCCATGGATGGATCTGCGGTCACCCACTTGGACTGAAATTTCCAAGCTCTCACCACTTTTCTCCATATAATGATTTGTCACAATGACCCATCTCTTATTTATACAAGTCTTAGGGGTCATCATAGAAGCCCCTCCACAAGTCAACATCAAAATATAATTTCTTGTGGGTGTGAAGCCCCAACACAAACCCACAAAGCCCATCATCAAGCCCCCAGCTCAAAATCCAAGGGGGTTTTCACCAAACCGAAAGTGTGATGTGGTGCCCATGACGATTCCCACATGCCCAACACCTAGGGCACGTGAAAATACCTGCCTGAAGCTACAAAACTCAACACTCCCTCTTAGCGAGGGAGGTATTCTCACCACACTCTACAATATCTCCTGGAAGTACTCCAGTCTCCCATACTGGATTCATGTAATGTTCTGGCCAACTGCTGCTATGAATTTCTCTTTGCTGCTATCGTATTTAGTGAGTATCTTGGCTTAGGAATTTCGTCAACACTTGACATACATCCTCTAAGATCCCCTTTAATCACTGATGATATTTTTGATACTTTATTGATGATGATTTTAGTGCTGATTTTGGTCAAGCATTTTGTCAAACAGTTTACTGTGACACCAACCTCTACTGTAGAAACCCCCTTAGTGACTGTTGTAGCTTATTACCGAAGTAGGAATTTTGGAAAACACTTTGTTTGCATACTCTAAACCTCTGTAAGACCACTTCTTACTGCTGTTATAGTTTATTGTGATTGCTGATAGGTTTCTCAAAGTGGTTTACTTAAGATATGCAAGGTTTTGATGCCAAACAAGTTTCCATATTGCAAGCTAAATATTAACAAAAAATACCAAGGATAATAACTCAACAAAATGACTGTAACAGCAAGGAAATATCTCAGAAGGGATCCAATTTTATCATAAATCTCTAACCTGTTACAAAGCTGGCAATAATGGTAGTCAAGATCAGCCCCCACAGTGTGAATATGAACTCCAGGGACAGCAAACAGTCCCCCACAAGTAAGTACGACCTGCTACAAGATGGTCCGGATCTGATAGAACAAGAGAATATGGTGTTGTAGGTTGCTGTTGAGGGATGAAACGACCTCTCCCAAGCTGCCAACAGATAAAGAAAGGCCACTACAGACCCCACAACCTCCCAACAATTATATGTGGCTCTCTCCTTGAGAATTGCGGCCCAATAATGAGTGAACTCGGACTCAACAGCAAGTAAACTCTACCCCTAGGCAAGTATTCGGACCAACAATGGAGAAAACACTGCCCAACCACAATACAATTCGCCCAGCAAGATGAAATCGGCCTCTTGACAGTGAAACTCTGCCCCTGCTCTAGTAAAATCTGCCTCTCAGTTCCAAACTCGCCCTGCACAAGATAATATGGGATTCCCAAAACCCAAACTACTGTAAAATGGTAGATCAAACTCCTCAAAAGGGAAATCCAAATGGAAGACCTGAATGGCCTTCCCAATCAATGGCTAGGGTGGATCTCTCACCACCTAAACCGGATTAGCTAGGGTGGATAGTCTCACCACCGAAACCAATCAAACAAGGGTTTCCTCCAAACCTCAAAGGCTCCAAGAGCTCTCCAAACCAATAGGTAAAATGATCATCACATAATGGGAGAATATGAGCCCTTATATCTCTTTTATACCCCCTTTCACCTTTTTCCCTTCAAGTGACTTTGAATGCATCTTTAATATTTTCTCATAAAATCACTTTATTAATAATTAATTCACCTTTTTAACCCCAGAAAGTGATTAATTTTCCTTTATGACTTCTCCGGCCACTGAAAGTCACTTTTCATCATCCCATCTTGTAGATATTTTCGCCCCGGTTCCAACAAGCTATTATACTAAGGTATTTCTCCAAGAAACAAACTCCAAATAGTATCTTTAATGTAATTAATTAAAATAGGCCCAATAATAACTCCATTTTACGGGAATAGTCGGAATGCAACAGAACCAAGAACAAGTTGTGCGGAATTGATCCTGAAGATGAATAATGGTAAATAAACTAAGTTGGGCCCCATAAAACTCCTCCAAACCTTCTGGGCTCACTGATGACCTAGTCTCACCCCTCTAACCTGGATGACTCAAGCCTCTTGAAGTAACTCTAGCTGCATAATAAGGGAATCCAAAAATGGGGACATTACAATCCTCCCTTCCCAAAGATTGCTTGTCCTCAAGCAATGCCATCTCAACCATACGATCAACAAGTTGCACCAAAGTTAAACTGAGAGTGATCCCTAGGTCCCAAACCAATCTGGAAGAAGTGAAGCACCCTCTGCTCAAAGCGTTGTCCTGCAAGGTACTAGCACGAGCGACCTCCTGAATACTATCGGTAAGTAGAGCAATCAAATACTGCAAAAACTCGGTCAACTCCTCAGAGAATTGCTCTTCCAAAAAACCAATCCCATGCACTCCAGTAGTAAACTCCTGAAAGTAAATCCTTCTCTCCTCTATATCAGTCGCTGAACTGCTAAACAATATAATCCCAGGGTCCCAAGCTAATCTCAAAAAGGACCCACCATGTTGACGTTGCACCACTCTGATCATAATGGCTTGATCACCATGCTCAGACTGCGCTCTCCTCTCCTAGACCCCCAAGCTAAAATCCCTGAAAGGACTGAACTCACTATCCTGGATCATGGCTCACCAAGGCATCTAAGTGAAATCGAAGTCTGTCAATCCACGACTATCCTTGATCCTGGGTATCGTGAGGGGAAAGAAAAACTCCACAACTCCTCTCACAACATTCCCCCAATGACGTAAACCAATCATTGTCTAAACTTTGTCGGTCATCAACCTCATCCTAGACAATCCATCACTCAGATGAATGCCAGGATCCCACCTCCACATTGGAATTCCACCACTCCCAATGCATTTTGACTGCTGTTGTGCCCCACCAATAACCATTGGAGTCCAAATGAGCCAAATCCTCGATGTGCAATCTTTGTAGCAGATAATACCATCCACTACTCCGCCCGCTAAAATCTATGTGAACCGATCCAAATAATTCTGGATCACATCCTGTGCACTCAACGCACTGATCACAGATTCCAAATGGATGAAATTTGTCACAGCCACAATGGCCCCTATCTCATCACATTGGCTCCAGTAATCCTCTCATGTCCTGTTGTATACAATGAGGGCATCAAATAACAGCAACAGGTGCCTCCGCCACTGCATGAAGGACTGGAAGGTGACTAGTGTGTTGGTCAATCCCAAAGGCATGACCAAGAACTCATGATGATACTCGGGAACAAACCTGTGAGTACCCTGCTCCTTGGCCCAAGCCCGATGATATCCCAGATGAAAATCAATCAGGGATACACTGCTCGTTGAGGCTCACCCATCCACTCACCGATCCTGGGTAACCTCAACCCAATGTTATACTCAATGACTCTATCAGGAGGTCTCACTGGAGGAAACGCTTCAAAACTCTGTTGTGCACCACCATGTGCCAACGTATAATCTCGTATACTGTGACATACTCCTATGTCCCCCCTGTATCGTCCAGTGCCCTGTATGTGCTTTTGAATCCAACACTCTAGTGATGATGACTAAACCTGTACCTCAGAGTGTGTCCATGTCCATCATGTACCTGTCTACCCAATTCATGGACACATATGCTTCCTCGTGGGCTGGTCCACAAGGAAGATGCTCAACCAACTCCTTCGTAGCTAAACTCTGACCCTCTAATGATCTCTCCAAAAGAAAGGGCTCCTGACCCCTGCAATGCCAAATCGAAGTGCAATCCAAACTCTCCTCGAGTACCTGCAACTCGGAATGCTCCTCGACCAGACTTGTCATAAGAGGCTCCTCCCTCACATTATGCGTGACACTCACGCCCTCCTGTGTCACAAATGCCAAAGATGATGGAGTCCCCGCTGTAAGTGGTGAAGAGAGTGCCACGCTCAGCTGATAATATAGCTCCTCAACCTCTCTTTTCTTGTCCTCAGCAAACTTGAGAACAAGGTCCTTGTCCATAAATAGCTACAAGTAGTCTGACTTCATCTTCTCTAGTGCATCATTGATGAGGCACAACTGGGCACTAGCGACTCCACTTTCCACTCCGTTGTGTCTCTCCTCCATCTGAGCTCTCCACATAAGATCCTCAACGAATCGATGAGCTCCATTGGTCCTAGTCAGTACCTGTGTGATCTGATCCTCAGTCACCAACAAGCGATCATGTAATGTTCCCAAGACAAGATGCCAGGAACATTGCGTTTTTCGTGTGATTTTTAAATGTTTTCTGCTTGTGGCATTTCGTCAAACACTTTGCAAACTTAAGTCTCATGAGTTGCGCTAAGGGTTATAAAGGTTGTTCTTTGTGTGTTTGCAGCAAGTAAATGATAGCAATGCAACAATGGAGTATACTCAACAAGATACAAGATCAACAACATAAGTAATAACCATAAATACCTCAGATTTGATTTATTAATAATGGATCTCTGACCTCATACAAAATGGTGCAGATATGGAATACATATATGAGAATAAAGTATATGGCTGATAAAGCATCTGAGATACAAGGTAGATGAAGATCCAAGCTTCCAAAAGCCTCTCCAAGTTGTAGGCCAAAGAACCCAGACAATCCAACTCAATCCCTAGCTGTCATGTGGTGTCATCTCTCTGCATAATGCACCCCTCCTGGCTGTAGGAGACCAAGAGTTCGGCCTCTATGAAGATGGCCTCCAAACCCTCTAGGAGAGATGCCAAACGGTAGATCGGGCCACTGGAAACCGCCTCGTAGAGTTTCAGGCTGAATGATGGAGATCTGACCCCCCAGATGACTAAATCCTCTATCTGTAGTGTGCCCTCCTGGCTGTAGAAGACTAAGAATTCGGCCTCTATGGAGATGGCCTCCAAACCCTCTAAGAAAGATGCCAAACTGTAGATCGGGCCACTAGAAATCTCCTGGTAAAGTCTCGGGCTAAATGATGAAGATCTGACCCACCAAATGACTGAATCCTCAATCTGTCGTGTGCCCTCCTTCTCTCCAACTTGTGCCAAGCTCCAAGAAATAATTTGACAGAGAAACCTCCTTCGGAAAGGGCTAGGAAAGGTGCCCTAGGCCCTACAAAGAATACCCAGAAGTCCTTTTCCTCAGAATCCTTCTCCTCTACCTAGATCAAGCTAATTTCCTCAAGGTGGTGCACTCTCTTGCTGGAAATCCCCTGAAGTTGCGCCCTAGCTCTCTTTGAACCTGTAACTAATGTAGAAACCTCCTGTAACTGAGTAGATCTGATGTAGAATGGTGAGGGAGGAATATTTCACCTCTGTGACCAAGCTTGGATCAAGATAGGTGGGATCTTTCACAACCGAGTTGATCTCTAGGGTTTGTTAAGTCAAAACCCCCAAAATCCCCAAGTGCATGGGCTCACTAGCAAGAAGCCAGATATCAAATGATAAACAACATAATGAGAGAATAGAGGCCCCTATCTCTCTTGTATCCTCCCTTCTCACCTTGTCTCTCCAAGTGACTTTTACTTTATTTAATTATTAATTAATTAATTAAATCACTTTAATTAATTAATTAACCTTTTTACCTCTTAAAGTGGTTTATCTCTCCTTGTGGCTTCTCATCATCCTATCTTGTAGTGCTATTCCTCCTGATTCCGATGAGTTATTACACTAAGAGGTTCCTCCAAGTATTATGCCCAATATGACCGCCTTAGTGAATATAATTAACATATAGTTCAAAATAATTCAAAATTATAGAAATCGTCGGAATGCAACGAAACCAAAGCCAAGTTGTGTGGAATGGATCATGATGATGAAATAAGATGAGCAATGCAAGCCGGGCCCAATAAATCCCCTCAATAGCTCTTGTACTCACTATCACCCCCGTCTGGCTACTCTGGTCAGCATAACACTCTGTAATATAATGGTGTCCAAAAGTGGGGACATTACAGTCCTCCCTGCTAGAAAATTGCTTGTCCTCAAGCAATAACTGAGTCAATCCACATATAATACCGGGGTCCCATGTCCACCTGTGGGACACAAAGTAGGCTCCATCCAAAGCTGAACTATCACGCACTCTACCCCTTGGATCCCATATCAAGACGTGAACTGCAATACCCTGTGAGGTGTAATCCTGCAACATATCAACACCCTGAGTCTCCTGCAAATGACTCCTGGCCTCAACCCGGTATGAGTCTATCCTCCAAGTCCATATCAAGACCAACACGGTCTCCACCAACTGAACATGATGCTGCCATAGTGAGGTACTACAAGACCTCAATGAATCACCCTCAAGTGACGTGCTCCCCTCAATACTAAAGCTCAATGGAAAGTCAAAGTGACCTTTCCATGCAAAGATCCACTCGCCTCTGTCAGTCGATGAACTGCTCAGCCCTGCAATCCTCGGGTCCCATGCCAGTCTCTTCCTAGGATCACCACACCGACACTGCACTACTCTGATCATGATTCTCTACCCACAGTATACATACTGGATCCCCCACTCCTGGGTCCTCATGCTGAAATACTTTTGGAAACTAGACCTGTTGTCAAGAGGCTGCATCAGTAAAAGTACCTCTGTGGAAGTAATATCTTCCCAACCATCTCCATACTCGATCATGAGTATCACAAAGGAGAAATTGTCTCGCTCCATAGGACAAGCCCTTGCAAGCCCTCTCAAAACCAACCCAGAGTGAAGTATGTGGTTCTTTGTCGCAACCTAGGCCATCATAAGGTGAAACATCCTACTAACCAAATGGACACCTGGATCCCATGGCAAACTTGGAATTTTATCACTTCCAATCCCCACTAACTGCTCCGGTGTCATACTGATAACTGTCAGAAGCCCTCCATGATCATCCCCATGAGAATCTGGATCTATGTTGCCCTCGGAGATGTCTGTTATCCCATGGCCTAAGATGCTCCTTATCACGCACAAGGTCTCAACTGTCTGCCTCTGATGATCCACCTCTATGTTGTTGTGTGCAATATAGACTCTCCTGTCAGGGGGTCTCGGCCTACCAACTCTCCATGTCCTCTGCCACTGTCTATCTCCCCTGATGCTGTTGTCGATGATAAAATTGTCGGGAAAGGCTAACAGAAACATCTGTAACCGACTGTAGGACTGGAAAGTATCATATGCTTTGGTCAATCCCAAGGATTCAACCAAAATCTCGTTCACTGGTACCCATAAATACTCGCCTGTAGTTGTCACTGAACCCCAATCATCAGGTACAATCGAGGGTAACTCCTCCAACTGTTGGTCAACCACTCTCCATCCCTCATCTCTCATGCAACTGCTGATACTGTGAAGGTGATATCTCAGAACTATGTGATGCTGCAAAGGAGAGGCATCTCCATGCTCCAGTAAGTGTGTCTCCTCCCTGCAATCCAATACGTCCCTCTGAATCCCACTGTACACCTCTGCATGTCTCTGTGTACTATCACTCACCACTGTATGCTCCTGCATACTCATGTAATATCCTGTATACTCTTGCAGCATCATGGGTCCTGGGTGTACTACTGGGTCAACCTCTACATGAAGGTCAACCACTCCTGGGACACAAATGGAAGTGTCCTCATAACTGCCCTGGGCTCTGGAGTCCCCATGCTCATGTGAGTGCTCGACTGTCTCAAAGATCCTCACGGAGGGTAGCTCCCGCGCCTCCGGATCATAACTCTCCATACTCATCAATGATCCTGGGTACTCCTTATGCTCCTCCATCAACTGGTGCTCCTCTGCTAAACCACCAACATCCTCTAGCAATGTGACTGAAGGATATATCTGACTCTCTACTAAGATAGATGCAGTGGATCTCTGTCTAATCTCCTCAAGAAGCTCCTTTGATCTGGACTCTGATTCTTGAAGGGTTGTCTGTGTGCCTTTCAAGAATCCTCGTGTGCTATCCAACTCATGAGTGAGTCTGTCCACCTCCAACTCTTGCTCCCTCAGGGCCCTGTGATACATCTCGCCAACCTCCAATAGATAGTCTTTGTCCATCAACAACTGTTGGTAGTCGACCCTCGTCATAGTCATCCTCTCCCCGAGAGTATGAAAGTCATCCATGGAAAATCCCCCATCCGAACTATCATGTGCCATTGATGCCTTCCAACAATAATCTGCCACCAATGCATGTGTGTCATCAATGCATCTAGTGGCTGCCATGATCATGTCCTCACTGACTCTCAACTGTCCTGCCAAGTATTGGGACTCCTGATCACAGTCCTGCTGAGGTGCTACCTCACACCCCTCACTGCTAGTGTCAACCCTGGACTCCCCGACAACACTCTTTGCAAAAGATGAGGCATTGAACTGCCCCCTGTCCACTGTGCTACTGGGTCCTCCTGTATGCCACTGCACACCATCACCAACTGCTAGCTCCCTCCGAATCACACTGTATCTTGTATGAGCAGTTGTATCCTCCTGTGCATTCATCCTGTTACTATCATCTGCGCCTGGATCACATACAGATGTGTCCAAACACATGCTATGGCCATCCCGACCAATAAGGAGTGCATCCTCATCACTGTCGACCGGTCCTGGAAGTAAGTGTCCCATCAAACTGTTAGTCTCCACAACCTGATCAAACAATGGAGTCTCCAAAAGAGGTGACTCACTCTCCTCATACGGATAGGTATGTGTAAGGTCCACTGTCTCCAAGTCATGTCTCTCCTCCTGGGTTTGCAGATCCATATGCCCCTGATGTACAAACCTCACACAAGGCTCCACCATATCATAGATGCCACTGATATCCTCATGTGTCGTGTCTATCATAGGTTTCTGCGAAGGTGCCAACTGTGTCACAGTCATCATAGGAAGCTCATCATGTCTAGGTGCTAACATGTGTGAATCTTCACTAGTGTCACCACTCTGTTGAAGTGTAAGGTCATCAACACTATGTGATATGACTACTAAAGCACAGGTGCTATCATCTTGTCCATCCAATTGTCCCTCCAATGCGCAAGGGTCACTATCCTCCTCAAGTGCGCAAGAGTCACTGGCCTCCACAAGTGCACAAGAGTCACTAGCCTCCTTGAACTGTTCTAAATATGAATCTATGGTTGCATCCCCGTGCATCTCCTCATCCTCACTGTCATAGTGCACCTCAATAATGTGTCTCTTACCTCTAGCCCTACATCTAATCTGGTTCCCAAGTCACTTTGCAACTATAGCAACTTTGCCTGCTCCTAATGGGTGTAGGGTTAATCTGTGCTTCCCTCCATCTAGCTGCTCTAGCTTTGTTCTCCTCTGCTATGCCGACCCAATGTGTAACCTCATCTTTTCTCCACCTATGATTTTTTATGGATACAAATTGTTGGAATGTTACTTGAGCCCTAAATCTCTCACTAAGGGCGTAATATTCCCTTTCACAATATACAATCTCTCTAGCAAAGTCCAACATATCCATATTTCCTTATGGAAGATCCCTCAGGCTGGCAGGAATCTAGGCTCTGTATGAATGCGCTAATCCCCACTAGCTGGGAGGATCAACGATCTGATACCACTGTAATGTTCCCAAGCCAAGATGCCAGGACCATTGCGTTTTTCGTGTGATTTTTAAATGTTTTCTGGTTGTGGCATTTCGTCAAACACTTTGCAAACTTAAGTCTCATGAGTTGTGCTAAGGGTTATAAAGGTTGTTCTTTGTGTGTTTGCAACAAGTAAATGATAACAATGCAACAATGGAGTATACTCAACAAGATACAAGATCAACAACATAAGTAATAACCATAAATACCTCAGATTTGATTTATTAATAATGGATCTCTGACCTCATACAAAATGGTGCAGATCTGGAATACATATATAAGAATAAAGTATATGACTGATAAAGCATCTGAGATACAAGGTAGATGAAGATCCAGGCTTCCAAAAGCCTCTCCAAGTTGTAGGCCAAAGAACCCAGACGATCTAACTCAATCCCTAGCTGTCATGTGGTGTCATCTCTCTGCATAATGTGCCCCTCCTGGCTATAGGAGACCAATAATTCGGCCTCTACGAAGATGGCCTCCAAACCCTCTAGGAGAGATGCCAAACTGTAGATTGGGCCACTAGAAATCCGCTGGTAGAGTCTCAGGCTGAATGATGGAGATCTAACCCCCTAGATGACTGAATCCTCTATCTGCAGTGCGCCCTCCTGGTTGTAGAAGACCAAGAATTCGGCTTGTATGGAGATGGCCTCCAAACCCTCTAATAAAGATGCCAAACTGTAGATCGGGCCACTAGAAATCCCCTGGTAAAGTCTCGGGCTGAATGATGAAGATCTGACCCACCAAATGACTGAATCTTCAATCTGCAGTGCGCCCTCCTTCTCTCCAACTTGTGCCAAGCTCCAAGAAATAATCTGACAGAGAAACCTCCTCCGGAAAGGGCTAGGAAAGGCGCCCTAGGCCCTACAAAGAATACCCAGAAGTCATTTTCCTTAGAATCCTTCTCCTTTGCCTAGATCAAGCTAATCTCCTCAAGGTGGTGCGCCCTCCTGCTGGAAATTCCCTGAAGCTGCCCCCTAGCTCTCTCTGAACCTGTAACTGATGTAGAAACCTCCTGTAACTGAGTAGATCTGATGTAGAATGGTGAGGAAGGAATCTTTCACCTCCGTGACCAAGCTTGGATCAAGATAGGTGGGATCTTTCACCACCGAGTTGATCTCTAGGGTTTGTTAAGTCTGTTATCGACCAAGTTGCACTAGGGTGAATTTCTAGCGAGCCGCCAAAGATTGAACATTTTCATGTTCAAAATTCAGAGTTCAGAAGTTCAGCCGGTCATAAAGACCAACCTTTTTCTTTTTTACATTTCCATAAAAAATTGTAATAAGAGATGTTGCATGATGAACTTGTAAAAGGTCTTAGCCACATTAAGTCCTAAGCGTGAGTTATACTCTGGAGTGTTTTTTTTACTTACTAATTATGTTTTTCCGTTTTCAGGCAATTTATAATTTATGAGTTTTTTCATTCAATCCCTCTAGAGCCGGAGTATATGCCCATGGTTAGGCTTGAGCATGGATCTAAGCCTAGTGATTGATGTATATTACCATGCTAAACATACTCCTAGATTCTTATGGAAATGTGCTAAGTCCCCCTTAGGTTTTTTTAATTTTTTCAGTTAATTAAAAATTTGTCAGAATTCGGCAATTTTTAATTAAAAAATAAAGATGTATTAAAAAAGTGGTTCTAGGGAACTTAATATGCCATGGGGGTGCTCATTTTTGGACCTAGAGCACCCATATTACCTAGTTACCCACTTGGTTGAGCAAAAATAGTGATTTTAATCACTTAAAAATAATATTTGCTCATAAAACCCAAAAAGTCAAAATAAAATAAAATAAATCAGCAAAAGCAAAAATCAAGGAAACATGTGGGGACATGTTGGAGACAAATAAAGCTTCAAAAGGCTATGTGGCAACACAAGGATGAGTTCTATTGGATAAAGGAGCAAAGTGTGCATGTGTGGGTTGTTATTAAGCATGTGCAAAAAGGGAAGTGCGCCCTCCTTGAGAGAGGTGGCGCACCCACATGTGAGCTCATCCATGATTTATAGGTGGCACCCTCCCCCTCTTCCTATTGCTCACGCTTGGCACCAAAGGAGTTGTGGGGCACTTGGCTGCCCTCACCTTACACTTGACTGCTAGTTCATTATACTTGGCTGCCCTCTCATGTCCACTTGGTGTGCCCTCCTCTCTTGGGGATTTCCACCTTTGGCTATTTATACAAGCTCTCTCCCATTGCAATCTAGTCGGAGTTTGGGGATTGTTGCTTGTAGTTTTACTATTGTAATACTTTTCATTTGGAATAAAGAGACTTTGGAGGTCAAGAAGGTGTGTTATGCATGTGTGTGGATACTTGATGTCAATTTGTGCTTAATCTATGAGGTAATATTTGCCTAATTTCTTCTTTGGATTTGTTATCTTGGCCTTTGAATGGATGCTATCATCTTGTAGGATAGAATTTATCTAGCTTGCTGTTAATCCTATTGTTCATTTATATTTAGAGATTTTGATGTGTATGCATGTTTTGGTTAACTAACATACTCTTCAAGTTTCTTGTGTAGGTGACACCATTTTTTTTTAACAAATTTATTTGCAAGATTTTAAAGCTTACAGGTTCTCATAGCTTGGAGTGGTGATGAAACTTGTTTGTCTCTTCACAACTTCAAGAATCTAAAGACTCGGTCCCTCCTTATCTCATCTAAAGACTCCATTGCCCAAGGGTTCCAAGGCTACTCTTTTCTCCCTTCTCTCTTTCTCAAAGAAAATTTAAAATTTTGGTTACTTTGTTGGAAATGCAAGTAGCTTAGATCTATCCTTATTTAAAATTCTGAATATCTAAGACTACATGCATAAGATAAACTAGATCTAAGTTGTACTTTCAAGTTTCATCTAATTGATTAGATCTAGCATAGGAAAAGTCTCATTTTAGCATGCTTTCTTTCAAAAAATTTATAAGTTAAAGGGTAGTTCTTTTCTTAAAGCTTTCAATTCAATATTTGGCAATTAGAGTGCCTTTATATTGCTGTTTTAAAACAGCATAAAAAGACCCTAAGGAGACAAGCTCTTTAGCTTGCTCTTCTTAGTTTATTTTTGCTCTTTTTATGCTAGTTTACTTAGTCAATTTTGGGGCTTTCCTACTAATAACCCAAGACACTTCCAAAGTGATTTTGGGCATCTTTTGTCATTGTTTGTTTGCTGTTTTGTGCAAGTTGACGAACAGATAAGAGGAAGTTCTGTCCGTTTTGGGCGGATTTGGAGCATCCGAGACCCCCGGGGGCACCCCTTTTCTTCAATAAGTATTTTGTAAACATTGTTAAGACTTGTGACCCCCCTAATGAATGGTCACAAGTCACTCCCATAAAGAGTTGTGTAAGTTTTTTAATAAAATCAGTAGGGCTACAAGCTCTGACTCTTCATCCCCCCTGGGGGAACGATGTTTTTGGTGATTATCTCAAATTTTGCATTTTAGCTTAGATTTGATTTTCATAACTAAAGATAAGCTAAAGTAATCTTTCAATTCATCACAAAGAACTGCAACAACACATAGATTAGATTTCAATTTGGAAAGTAACACTTAATTGCTAGATTAGCTTTACTTCTTGAAATTTCAAGTTGGGAAATAAACCATCCCCTCAGCTCCTCAAAAGAGGCCTGGTCAGTGTGGATTAGTAATTAGTCTCACATTTCAATTTCAGTTATTTACTTCTTGTTTAAAATAAACAAATTCCCCTCAGCTCTTAGTGCGGTTCTTGACCCTTCCAGTTGCGAGCTAGTCTTGATCTATTGGAAGTAAGTTTCATACACGCTAGGCTGGTCAGTGGTTGATAGATTAATTAGGACAATCTCTAAGTGGTATCATTTGTCTAAGACCTCTACCCTGGGTGTCGTGTGTCAAATCAGTTGGCAACTCGCCTTGTTGGATCTGTGGCACACCCGGTCGGTAAGTTTTAGATTGGTGAATGATACATAAGGAGGCCCAAACCATCTCATCAATTCAACATCAATTTATCCTATTAAAACACACGAACTACATTGCCCATAATTCCCTTTAAGGCACTGGTCTCATTGTTTACACTCAGCAAAGCCACAGGCTTCATTTTACATTTGATATCTATTTGAAGCAACTTTAATGTTACTTGCATCTAACAAACGTACCTGAGTATCCTTTTATGCAAGTATATGCT
>ML803032.1:189678-208423 GCA_009831015.1 Picea engelmannii
GGTGCCTCTGTAGAGGGCGAGCTACACCTTGTCATGGATGCCATTGTTTCCTAGCCCATTCATGCCTTTTAATCTTTGTCTTATTGTTTTTTCTTTTCAAGTGAATAGTTGGGGGACATTGTCCTGGCGTGGTGACCAGTGGTGACAACGTTACCCACAAGCACTTCACGGAAATGAGAAGGCTGGCTCGTGATGAGACCCTCTTTCTCTTGTTTATGCCACCAAGAGCCACTACCCTGGTTTGGTGACCAGATAGATGGTAGTGTCATACCGCTACATGCCCATGGACCTAATAAGTTGGCTCATGATGAGACCTCCCATCCACCAACTAGACATTGAGTTTTATTTTATCTTACGGGTCCCATTTTCTTACTGAGAAGCCTTTTATTGCTTTCTCAGGAATCCTTGGGCGAAGCATCTCAAAGGTTTTATTTTGTCTTTTAACTCTTGCCAGCTACTTTTACCCTCTGGGCCTTCAGCCCCTTCTTCCCACAAGGCAAGGTACAACCCTTCCTAGTGTGGCAAACCCAATGCCCGAACAAAGGTAGGGGAAGATGAAAGGGATAATGATGAAAAATGGTAAGTATGGAAGGAACGAACGATGACCTTTCATAGACCCACCCAGTGGCAACTAATCCTAAAGGGAATTTTGTCATCCCCCAGGGTATAAACAAGTTAAAGAGCATAGTTTCCAAGCAAACATTATGAAATAAAGGATAGTTCAGTGCAACACATTCAAATGCTTCGAAAATCAGAGTGACACATACCATGATACCCGAACTCATTACCTCATGGAGCAAGACCCGCTGCTACTTCAGGACCAGGCTGGTGGGATGGATGCTACTGCTACTGATAGATGGGATGCACTGAAGAAAAGATGGGTCCTCTGGGGCCAAGCTCAAGTCGTCTGGCTCTCGGTACTCCATATCTAGGACCTGTAAGCCTCGAGACATAATCTCCTTAGTTATCCCTAGGATAGGGGATAACAGGAACCAGAAACTGAAGAGCGGGCATCAAAGGATGAAGAGTTTGATTTTTGGAGCTTCCAAGCACATGAACGTGGAATAGGAGAAACAATAAAAAGCAACTACTGCAGATCTAAATCTCTGGAAAGAGAAGGGGCCTTTGTCCAAGAAACAATCATAGAGCCAGAAAGATCTTAGATCTAATACATTAAGAGGAACAACACAATCTCTAGGTTGGAAAGAATACTTGTCTCAGAAGAAAAGAAACTCAAGTGGAACAATAGCCAGACTCCAGGTTTGCATATTAGGTTTGATATTTTTATTGTTGCTTAAGTATTGCAATCCTTTAGATTTATTTAATGCCAGGAACAAATGAATACCTAGTACCATGTACTATTAATATAAATGCTTATTGTACTTAATTGCAATATGAACTAACATCTCCTCTAGGAGATATTTCTTGTTCTTGTTCTCAGGAAGGACACCTTGGTAATGCTATAATGAATTACCATGAAATTGATATGTTCTTATATAAAATGATATTATATTGGAAATAATTTTTCTCTTGTTGTTCTTGTTTCAGGTAGGTTATCCTACGTATTCTAGGAATATTACCACAGAAAGAAAGAATTGAAAGGACTCGGAGGGAGTCAAACTTCAGAGGGAGTCAGTGATCAGGAAGAAGCAAGGTTTCGTGACACTTTGCAGGATGCATAGGGGCATGCAGCAGATGGAAGTGTTGTTCGAGGATTCTCTCAGTTAGAGGGAGTTGATGGCATAATTCGAAAATAACGATCTTGTAGGTTTCATCCACCACATCAGCTGGCTTCCGAGAGGCAATGGGCCTTTCTCCATGAGGTACAAGTTAGGTATTATGGTAAGTGTCATTTCAATATTTGAGGCATTTGAGTATGTTGTATCTTAGACTGCTTTAGATTTCATGACATATGTTTGGACATTATGCCTTTTGCCTTGTTTCACCTTGGTGGTTGACATTGTGCCCTAGTAAGTGGTCTTCCTTGGGAATGGGTTTGCTACTAGGAACACCTCTAACTAATGTCATTCACCAAAGTCTAACTTGAAAGTGACATTAAGGAGGTAAAAGGAGGAAAAAGGAGGTTTAAGTGACTTAATTAATTATTGAGGTGAAACATAGGGGAAAAGTCACTTAAGTGGTAAAGTGAACATCTAATTAGAACAAAAAGGGGATTTAAGTGACTTAAGTGAATATTAAATCATAACTTAGGAGAAAATTCATTTAATTAAGTATGTGAACGGAGAATTAGACGGGAGGAGGTATAAAGGGAGAGAAGTCGACCTAATTGGGCATTATGATGATTTGTGAATTGGAAAATAGAAACCAGAGAGGAGGAAGTTGACCTGCTTGTGTTTTGTGGAGTTCTGGATGAAACCACAGCCATTGATGGAGTTCGGTGTTGAAAGACACACCCTATTCTATTGGAGGGACCATACAGGTTCTTCATCGAGCTTCAACTTCTATCTACAACAACAAAGAGACCCAGCGCAGGCTAGTGCGCAATTCTTCTAGTGCAGCATGGAGTTTGAGGAAGATTTCCAGTCTTCAGGGGTCGCTAGGCCCAACCAGATTAGGGGAAGCAAATCCCTTTCGACCTAGTTGAGAGTAGGCTAGGGTGCATTCAGTGAGATAGATCCCACAGAATTCTGCCAGGTAAAACACCCAAAGCACACCATTTAGCTGAGGAAGTGCGTGGGAGTTTGAGGAGTCCATTTGGGGTTTTGACAGGGCAGTAGAGGACCGATATTCCAAATCGGAGATGGGGAGAGTTGGTTAGGGAGCAGGGCGCTTCATCTGAGACAATTTTCAGGTCGATCCGACGAGTATAGCCACCAGGGCGCATTTTCCCGGTTGCAGCAACAGTTTTTCGGCATATTTGCAACGCATTCTTACTTGCATGCTTTAGATCTATAGCGCATGCATCAGATCCATACATCCAACGTTATCATTGGTATTTATCAGTTTCATATTTTGTATTCCAGTTAAGATCGCTTCCTATTCAGATCTAACTGAAGACATTTATTTGATTTTTCCGCATATTGCTTGTAATCACTATTATTTTCCTTAATGAAGCTGTTGAGTTGGTTTTGGTTCCAAATATAATTGCATGCATAATATAAAACAATTAAACACAGCAAAACGCATCCAGAAACCTTTGAAACTCAATCAGAAACCCCCAGCGTATCAGATCTACAACCGAGACTCCAGTATTTAGCAGTTTATATCCAAATCCGGGATCCAAGATATTACATGCCCAGCCTACAATCTGTGCGATAACTGACTCCATAGCCCAAAAGGCACTAGTTTAATTGCTCTCGTGAGGGAATTTGATCAAACAACTCTCAAATATTATTTTTTAATGCTTCCACTAACTTCTTCTAACTCTAACTTAGCCTAATCTACTAATTTTAGTGCTGCTGTTGCAAATATTTGCTACAGCTTTCTAATTTGCTTCATTTTGCTGCATACTTCACTCTAACAACTAGCTAACATAAGCTTAACTCACTCAGAAATTGCTTGGAATAGTTGGAATTTGATCTATTGGATTTATGCTAAGTTTATACTGTAATTCCATGCAATTCGGATCTAATTTTCTTGTGGTTGTTACAAAACTCTATTGGCTGTTGTAAACTGTTATCTTGCTGCAATTTTGTACCAGCCATCATATATTTTCATTGTCTACTGTCTTTTGGGGCTTATATTGCATATTGGTACTTGGAAATCATTGTATATGTGCTGCAATTGTTCTTGTTCCAGGCAGGTACCAGAAACACTTCTTCTTCCTCAATTTCACAGACATAGACATCTGACTTAGGTAACCAAGAGAGGGGACTATAGGCTTGGCTACATTACTTGCTATTTGATCCCTTGAGGTTACCGGCGACGCCTCCCTTGTGGTGGACCTCATCCATCACTAAAACGTGTAGACTTCCTACTAAGGTGATAATGGTATGATTTCCTGTAGTTACGCAAGGTTTGAGTATCTTGGGTTGGGCTTTGAAAAAGTACAAACCATGCGATAACAGGATCCATACATCCTAATATCCAATCATCTAGCAAGTAATGGAGACTAGAACATCACATGATCAAGTGTAACGATATCTCTCTACGATAAGAAAGTATACCAAGCAAAACACCATCAAAACCTCTATCACGTCATCTTCCATGTCATCATCAATCCAAGGAACCAAGTGAAAACCCTAGCCATACAAAGCTCTTCACAAGGGTAGGGAAAAAATTCACTAGTACAGGCCTCAAGCAAAATGAGGGGTAACAGACCCCATTCACAATTCAGTTCTTGTTTCCCACCAAGATCAAGGATGATCTGTCTAGTTGTTCTAAGATATATTAAACTCCTGACAAAATGACAATGCAATGTTTCATTAACAGATTTTGATTTATCATCTTTTGAAGGCTTCAATCCTACCTCTGTTGGTGTTTTATTGGGATTGCAATTTTCCATTCTGAACTTTTGAAGCAAGTCTGATGCATACTTTTTTTGTGAAATAAATATTTTCTATCTTTTTTCCACCAAACTTTGATAGTGAAATAATATTCTAATCTTTTTGCATCAATGAGAAATTTTACTATTGGGCAGATACTTTACCAATTAATGCATGCAGTCTATTTAAAACAAGGTAGTCCTGTCAGAAATTTCTCTCTCCTTGCTATCTTTTAGAATCTTTTATGAATACTCTGAATTGTGACCATTCCTTGTGATATTTTATAGGCTTCTGAGTGGCAACCAGTTATCAGGTACATTGCCCGAAGAGCTTGGTTATCTTCCCAATTTGGACCGACTACAAATTGATCAGAACGAAATATCAGGGTCTATACCAAAATCCTTTGCAAATATGAATAAAACAAAGCACTTGTGAGTCCTTCGTGATTACAATCAAGAATTTTGTAATTTTGGCATAAATATTGGAACTAGAAATTTCTTTGACTTGCTGAATATCCATCTTTTAAAGAAAGGTTAACATGATGGAAATTAAAAGCTATGTACTCATCCAGAGTGCTCTAACTAAATTTTGCTAATATATATTTTGTATGCAGACACATGAATAATAATTCACTAAGTGGTCAAATACCAAAAGAGCTTTCCAAACTGCCAATTTTGGTTCACCTGTAAGTTCTGGCCTTCATTTAGAATTATCCTAATGTACAACATGCAAAGTATTAGTCTGAAATTGTGGATTTCTGGTTATTTAGAGAGACCTTAAATGCTCTATAGTATCTTCCAACTATTTGTATTTGTTTCTCCATAATTACTTTCGGCCAATAACATCGTTTCTCTTTGGTTGAAACTAAAACCTTTTCTTTTTTGCAGCTTACTGGATAATAACAACTTGACAAGTGAACTTCCTTCTGAATTAGCAAATATACCAAATCTGCTAATATTGTAAGTTCCTTTCCTTCACACGAGTTCTAGTGGAATCCTTTTTCTTTAGATTTCTGACATTTCACCAAAAACATTTAACATCTAAAGAAGAAATTTTACTTCAGAGGAGATTGTAATCCATTGCCACTATAAGAATTTGATAACGAATTCCACATTATAATCCTTAAATCTTTCCTTTCAATCATTAATTGGCTATTGGAGCCTTGGGCAGGAAATATAAAAGAGGGGGCATGATTTTGATTATTATAGATACAGAGTGCAACAAAATTCACTGACATTTTAATTTCATAACCTAACAATAAAAATGACATATTATGAACCAGTTACGGTGTTACATCAAAGTTTATGTATATTAAGCCTGCCACAGCTTGCTCCAACTCAAGGACCCGGAAAAAGAAAGATACATTAATCAAAATTTTAATATCCTTGTATGGAACCTATCTAACCATACAATGATATATGGGAAAACTTTTGTTGGGTTCCTTCCTTCAGGACAAGGCAGTTTTGGAGGGAGTGTGTGAGACCCATTTTTGAAGGTGTAGTAGGGTCCGTAGAGTCCTACAAAATGTATTTTAATGAGTTTTTTGTCCAAGTTAGAGTTCAGGGGTGATGAAAAAACATGCGAAGGATTACTCTACCAGGGCTCAGTTTGACCGTGTTGCCGCTATGGCAACAATAAGGTAGTTGAATCCTCTCTAAATGTATCTGTGTGTTTCTGTATAATATAAGAAGTATTTCAATGAAGAAAAGAATGACTTGAAGCACAACATTACAGGAAGCCAACTCAAATGACCCACGACTTGACAAAATATGGAAGAAGAAAAGGAAACTGACTAATCATTGGAACCATTGCTGATACTATGCAACTGCCATAGCACTGCAACTACTACTGTAATCTGATGTATATAAATAAAGGGTCTTATAGCTGTTGTAGTAGTTGTGAGTCTTAGAGAAAATATCACACAATTATTAGGAAATGTACTTGCAATATACCATCTATCTCTAGATTTCTCTGCTGTACTAAAAATTTTCTATTCAACATTTCTATGTTCTCTTTATTTCTTATTGTGATTATGTGGGTATTGTTCCCGCCTTATACACACTTGGGAGACGTGGAAGAAATCTTCAATCCACTTGGCATGTCCTTGGGGGGCCAATGAGAGTTAAGGTGCTGTCATCTAATCCTCAACTCCTCCGTCTAGGCCAACTCCTAGCGAAGCCAAGGGGGGTAGTCCCTAATAAAATAATCTAAGGCTTAAACTGAAATCTAAGCAACTAGTATTCTGAAAGTTTATTGCATTAACCAATATATATAAAGCAAATCTATTCTAAAGCATGCATAGATCAATTAATCACCACAAAATACATAAAGATACTTGCAAAAAGGATACTTGAGATAATATTAGATGCAAGTAAATTAAAAGTTGCTTCAAAGTAAATGATTGAAAGTAAAGTGTTTGAAGCAAATGGCTTTGTAAATGTAGAATTGAGACCAGTTCCTTAAAAGTATCGTGGGAAATGTAGATCGCGTATTTTATTAGATTTATTGATGGTAGGTTAATGAGATAAATTTTATTGCAAGAAAAGTAAAGTGTTTGTGCTTGGTATGAGAAAATGGATGGATTATTGATGAGTTTGGGCTTCAGCAAGAGTGATGTTGATCCAAACCTATATTATCACATTGTTGGCAATGAATATTTAATCTTGGTCCTATATGTGGACGACCATTTCCTCACCGGTTCAGAGAGACTCATTGCTGAATGCAAACAAGCATTGACTGCTAAATTTGAGATGAAGGATTTAGGCTTGATGCACTACTTCTTGGGACTAGAAGTATGGTAGAGGACAGATGAGATTTTCCTGAGTCAAGGAAAATATACAGTGGAGATATTGAAAAAGTTCGGTATGATAGAATGCAAATCCATGCCTACACCAATGGTGATGTATTTGAAGAAGATGAATGATGTTGATTAAGGCGAGATTGATCCACACTGGTACAGACAGCTAATTGGATCACTGATGTATCTGGTTAACACCAGACCTGATATTGTTATACAGTGAATGTGCTTAGCCAGTTCATGAGTCAACCGAGACAGACTCACTGGATAGCATCGAAACATGAATTGAGATACCTACGAGGCATAGTTGGATATATCTTGAGATATGTCTCCAGTATAGACTTGAGCTTGCAGGGATATGTCGATGCAGATTGGGCAGGGAGTGCAGTGGACCGGAAGAGCACCTCTGGTTGTTGCTTTACTCTAGGGTCTGCCATTGTTTCCTGGTGCAGCAGGAAACAAAGCTCTGTGGCATTGAGTACCGCAGAGGCAGGGTACATAGCATTGAGTGTGGCAATCCGCGAAGCAATGTGGCTTCGTAAACTTCTGACAGATTTATTCGATCATGAGATGGATCCTACTACTATTCATTGTGATAACCAGAGTTGTGTGAAGCTCTCTGAGAACCCTGTGTTTCATGATAGATCGAAACACATTGAGATAAAATATCACTATATCAGAGACATGGTGCAGAGGAAAACAGTACACGTGCAATACCCTCCTACCCATGAGCAGATTGTAGAAATCTTCACCAAACTGCTTGCCAAGACGAAGTTCGAGTACTTCCGTGAGAGACTTGGCCTAGTGGAGAATGCCTCCCTAGCTGAGAGGGAGTGTTGATGATTACAGCTGCGTGAGACATCCTCTAGGACACAAATTGAGTGAGTCGGCCTGAGAGAGATCCCATGAGTTGGGTGTGCCCATGAGATGGGTGTGTTGTTCCTCTCAGAGACGGAGAAGGAACGTTGTATGCCCCTATGTGGGGTGAGGAATCCCATGAGTTGGGTGTGCCCATGAGATGGGTGTGTGGTTCCTCTCTGAGACAGAGATGGAACGTTGTGTGCCCCTGTGTGGGGTGAGGAAGCCCACGAGTTGGGTGTGTCGTTCTCTCTGAGACGGAGATGAAACGATGTACTGGTCTCCTCTGTGCAGAGAGTTGAGATGATGTGATACTCCAGATGATTCTAATATAGATAAGCAATAGGATTAAAAATGAAAACAAGCTTAGTAATCCTATCCTACTGGGTGACAACACCCCTTCAAAGGCCAATATTAAAAATCAAATAAGCAAGAAATGAAACAATATCACCTCATATAAATTTGCACATGACAATCATCCACACACTATCCAAGCCACCATAGACCTTGTTATTGCACAAGTTGTAGGTTGGGCAAAGCCCAACCCAACCACTAAAGTGGCGACAACTAAGGGACACTATACCCAATGTCACCTCGATATAGGTCCCGCGCTTCAAGGGTGACTAGGTCACTCTAGGGAGACGATCTCGAAGAACCTGGGGGGATTGAAACGGATGGAAGGGAAGGACGAGAAGTCTCCCTCTAAAGGTCAATGATGGAAGAAAGGAATGGCTTTGATGACTCGTCTCCAGGTGGTTTAAGGTTGCCAAGTCTTTGGATACCTGCAAAAGTGTTTGTACCTACCCGAGACACAAGAAAAGCAACACTTGCATATAGTATGTTAGGTGGACAAGCAATTTAATCTTTCTGTCCCTAATTTGAAGTGATGAAAAAGTGTTACATATCAGCAATATAATGATAATAGAGGCTGTAATTAAATCTGCTACAAATTCAGTTAAGCATGCAATAGATGAAACAACAATGACTAGTCTAGCTTGCACAAATAGCATGAAACTTGAGCAGTCAAACAAGGCTGTTATAAAAACAGTTTTGCCGAGACGATCCCGAAGACCCTGGGGGGATTGAAACGGATGGAAGGGAAGGATGAGAAGTTTCCCTCTAAAGGTCAATGATGGAAGAAAGGAATGGCTTTGATGACTCGTCCCCAGGTGGTTTAAGGTTGCCAAGTCTTTGGATACCTGCAAAAGTGTTTGTAGCTGCCTGAGACACAAGAAAAGAAACACTTGCATATAGTATGTTAGGTGGACAAGCAAGTTAATCTTTCTTTCCCTAATTTGAAGCGATGAAAAAGTGTTATATATCAGCAATATAATGATAATAGAGGCTGTAATTAAATCTGCTACAAATTCAGTTAAGCATGCAATAGGTAAAACAACAATGACTAGTCTAGCTTGCACAAATAGCATGAAACTTGAGCAGTCAAACAAGGCTGTTATAAAAACAGTTCTGCAGAGACGATCCCGAAGACCCTGGGGGGATTGAAACGGATGGAAGGGAAGGATGAGAAGTCTCCCTCTAAAGGTCAATGATGGAAGAAAGGAATGGCTTTGATGACTCGTCTCCAGGTGGTTTAAGGTTGCCAAGTCTTTGGATACCTGCAAAAGTGTTTGTACCTGCCTGAGACAAAAGAAAAGCAACACTTGCATATAGTATGTTAGGTGGACAAGCAAGTTAATCTTTCTGTCCCTAATTTGAAGCGATGAAAAAGTGTTATATATCAGCAATATAATGACAATAGAGGCTGTAATTAAATCTGCTACAAATTCAGTTAAGCATGCAATAGGTGAAACAACAATGACTAGTCTAGCTTGCACAAATAGCATGAAACTTGAGCAGTCAAACAAGGCTGTTATAAAAACAGTTCTGCAGAGATAATCTTCAGCCTTATGTCTGTAAAAAATAATGCATTACAGCAGCAAAATTACCCAATGAAACTTGCCGAAAAGTTGACCAAAAAGTGCGCTATAGCAAGTAGAACATGAGGGCAAAGTTTTAGCTTAAGTCTAGGGTTAGTTTGTGAGTTATTAGGGTTAGAACAGTTAGGGTTTTTATAGCCTTATGGATGTAGGGTTAGTTTGTTAACAACAACACGATTTAGTGGATGAAAGAGGACATCTCAATGAGGCAAGAGAGCCTAGGGCTCAAGGAACACTTCCAAGTGAAAGAACTTTATAACTTGAAACTTTCATGTTTACCAATGCAACATTTTATTTCTCCAATGCAATGATTAGTGCCTTTGATTATGGGTTAATGGGGTCAAGAGAAAAGAGCTAAGGCTACTACCTCCTTGGGGGTATAAACCCTCTTATTCCCCAAGGAAAGTAACCTAGCTAGGGTTTTTAAAACTAAGGGGTGTATGCCGTTATACTTCCTTAGCAAAACCCTTGCAAACAATAAATTCTATGCTTAAAAGAAATGATGGAGCTAAAGTAGGGGTGTATGCACTTATACTCCCTACCTCGCCTTAGAAAAATCAACCTTGATGCTTGAATTACAATTGATAAGAATAAGTAAAAGGCTTACCAATCCAAATAGCAACAAGATGGACCATAGCATGCCAAGATAACCACCACAATAGCAAAAGAATGACCTCCTAGAGCTAGCACATCATCATCAACTCCACAACCAAAAAGAAACCATAGCATAGCATAAGATAGAAAAAAGCCTCAAGGGTAGCGAACATTTCAGTCCAAGGCCTCTCCAAATGGGAGAGTTATGATTCAAAATGAGATCTTATGATCTCTATTTATACAAAAAGTCATTCACATAGTTTGTCCACATTAGCAAGGGTTTAAGATAAGGCATCCACAACCCTTATCTTACCCCTTGCAAGCAAACAATATTAAACAATTCATCTTTAAATTCACTTTTACACAAAAGAAAACCCTAAAACAAGAGGATGTCACCCCTTTAGGGGACGTTTTGACAGTAGGAGAAAGTCATTGGAGTTGGAGATGCATAGTTAGGCCTCCAAAGGCCACATGTCAATCATCTAGGCCATCTACTCATGGTCAAGGCATTCTTCTCCTCAAAACGTTCATGTGTCAATGAACCATGTCTTCACCACCAAGCCCTAGCCCCTCTAGGTTACGTCAAGCCTCCAAAGGTGACATTTTGCCTCTCCTAGGAAAAATGTTTGGCATGCAAGGGATAGGTCACGTCGTCCATGATGTCTTCTAGGCCTCCGAAGGTATGTCTCTCTCATCTGGCGTGTGAGCCCTTGGCATCAAACATGTGGGATTCAAGCCCCATGGACGCCCAAGCTAAGCTTGTTCCTCCAAAACTGCCCACCAAATAGGTCCTGAAAAGACAAAATAAGCACTCCCTCCAAGGATCTCAAGTCATATATCATGGTGATTAAATCAAATCAATAAATTATCCACCTAAGCATGTGCATCAAAGATTACTCGGTCAAACAAGTAAGTGCTCAAAGACATTATGCAACTTGCCAAGCTTGGATATGGGAGGGTTGACGAGGTGTCTTATTGGGTAGATCTTTCCCTAGGTCAATGAGTGTTTCCCAAGTGATCCCTCTCTAAGCCATGTGAAGTAGATGAAGTGGTTATGGATCAAGAATCACTGGGCATGGGGTTCATGACATACAAGGGGTTGTAGTGTCTCACTCATGGGTGCCTTTGTAGAGGGTGTGTGGCACCTTCGTTTGCAATGCACTTTTTCCAAGCCCATCTTGTTGCCATTCTTTGTTTCTTTCATGTTTTAAAAGATGAGTTGAAGGCCATTGTCCTGGCGTGGTGTCCAGATAATGACAGTGTCACTCACAAATACCTTGCGGAAATGAGAAGGTTGGCTTGTGATGAGACCCCCTTTCTCTCAGTTGTGTAACTGAGAGCGACTACCCTGGCTTGGTGGCCAGATGATGGTAATTTCATACCGCTAGATACCCATGATCATGATAGTTCGACTCGTGATGAGACCTCCTATCCTCCAACTAACCCCCTAAGCATTCACTATCATTTATTCTTGTGGGTCCCCCTTTTCTTACAGAAAAGCGTTTCATTGCTTTCTCAGGGGATCCCTAGGCGAAGAATCTGGAAGGTCTATATATAGGATTTTATCCTTTTAGCGAACAACAATCCCTCTGGGCCTTCATCCCCTTCTTCCCATGGAATGAGGGACAACGCCTTCTTAGGTCAATACACCCTAAAATCCCAAGAGACAAGGAAATGGGGAGGTTTTAGGTGATGGAAATTGGTAAGTATGGATGGGAGCGATACGATGGATCTTCAAGGGAGTTCCTAGTAGCAAACCCATTCCTGAGAAAAACCACTTACTAGGGCACAATGACAACCACCAAGGTGAAACTGGGAAAAAGGCATAATGCCCAAGCATATGTCATGAAATCTAAAGCAGTCTAAGATACAACATACTCAAAATGCCTCAAATATTGAAATGACACTCAGCATAATACCTAACTTGTACCTCATGGAGCAAGGTCTAGTGCCTTTCGGAAGCTAGCTGGTGTGGTGGATGCCATCTGAAAATCCTGACCTCTGTGATGGTGAGAAGGGTCTCCATCTGTGCGAGTGGACACTACTGGTCATGTAGTCTCTCGGCACTCCATATCTGCAACCTGAGGGCCTCAAGACATGATCTCCTTAGTTATCCCACAAAATGGGGATATCGGACCTCCAAAGTCTTCTTTATTCCAATAGCATAAAGGTATTAAAACAATATTACATCAAGCATATCCTAACTCCCATTTACCAAAGAATGGAGGAGGAGGCTTGCTTATAAATCAAGTTGGGTGAAGATGCTAGCGCTAACTCGTGTGACAAGTGGGAGAGGGCACACTGCATGAAGAGGGCGAGTGGCATGAGGAGGATGAGATGAATTGAAACCTCTCCAAGTGATGGAGTGACTAGTCTCATGTGGTAGAGGTGTCTCATGGTAGAACTTGCCACATGTGGGAAGGTAGAAGAAAAAGGCGAGTCATCCCTCTTGGGATTGATGCCCCTCTTCAAGAATGCACCATGTATGAAGGGAAGGGTGATTCCCAACTTGGGGATCTCCTCCCAATGGACAACACATCATCCAACTCACCTTTCTCCTTGAGTTAGCTCGCCACCTCTCTTTAGACTCAAGACAAGAGAGAAACATGTCCCCGACATGTTTCCTCAATTAAAGGCTTGCTGATTTTTTAATTTATTTTTGCCTTTTCTTGACTTTTTTGAGAGAAAATAGCTTTAAGTGATTAAATAATCACTATTTACCCTCAAAAAGGTGATACATAGGTAAAGTGGGTATTCAGAGTGTGAAAACGAATACCCACAAGGAATATAATGCTTCCTAGTACCACTTTTCTAACTTATGACTTATTTACAATTAAAATATCTCGTTTTTGCGAGAAATGTTTTATTGACTGAAAACATTAAATTATACTAGGGGGGACTTAGCACAATTTCCATATGACTTAATATTGATGGCTAACATGGTAATGTACATTAGACACTAGACTTAGATGACCAAGCTAAGGCCTAACCATCAGTACACACTCTAGCTTTGGAGGAAATGAGTGAAAAAACTCAAAAATTATAACTCGCTTAAAATTTAATTCAAGCAAGAAATAATTAATAAGTAAAAAAAACAGTGTAGAGTAATGCATTCATGATTAAGTCTTAGGAGGCTAAGCCTTTTACAAATTTCATCATGCTATATCATCTTATTACAACTCCCCACAAGGGACATGGAAATGCGGTATAAAGAAGAAGAAGAAAAAGGTGGCCAAATTGGCCGGCTGGACTTCTGAACTCTGAATTTTGAACAAATCCTTGTTCAATCTTTGGTGGCTCAACTGCAAGTCCATCCTAGTGCAACTTGGTGGGTAACAGGTACAACCAAATTAGGGGTGGGTCAGAATTTTTCTTTCAATTGATTGCAAAATGTGGCATTCTTCCTAGTTCTAAAGAGAAATCCTCTTCCAATTATTGTAAAAATGTGTCCCAATGATTTGTTTGTAGACCAAATTGACTGAAGATAAATAAGTTCCTGAAACCAGCAATGCACTACTTTTAGATTTTCTCAGGGAGTTGTGAAGCCCCTAACAATTTCAATTTGAGTTGATATGTCTAAACAAGTAATTCCTTCTCAGTGTCCTTTGTAGTGGATTTCTAAATGTAGTTGGATTTATGTGTGTTGGCATGTTTAAGCATTAGAGGTCAAAGACGAATATATTAGAAAAGCGTTATATTCACAGTTCCATTCACTGATGAAGTTTTCTACCACTTATTTCTTTGGCAGGCAACTTGATAATAACCCCTTCACAAATAGTGCGATTCCTCATTCATATGTTAACATGAGAAAATTGTTGAAACTGTAAGTAGTCATCTCTTCATTCTGGATGACTGATGTTTCTTATTGCTATTATCATGAACACACCCATATCCATTTCATTTTTATTTTTGCTGAGAGGTACAAAGTTACTTATAGATGAGTTTCTTGCATCTTCTATTCAGCCTTGTCATGCAAGTATGACATACTTGAAGAGTTGTGAGACTGTTATGATTCTGAGAATTGAAATTCAGTTGAACACTATAAATATTGATTTTTCTTTAAAATAAATGCAAGTTACTATTTTTATTTTCAAAGAAAGTGCTTCCTGTATTACTTTACATTTTCTTAAAGATTACATAAAGAGATATGTAAGGGGGCAACAAACCTTCTTGTTGAAGGAACCTTAGCCTACATCTGAAAGAAGGAATGTCGTATCATCCTTAGCATGAACTATACATTTTTCTTAAAGATATTCAATGTAGCACTAGTCAAAGACATCATCTCAATACTAGACGTTGAATATTTCTCTTGGGCAAGTTGGAGGTTCGAAATGTTTCACTTAATCAAAACAAACAACCCTGCTAATGTGTCAATGCAAGAATGTACACTTTTGATGTGGATTTCAACCAAAATTATTGGAACCAGAACCAATTTGCCTCAAAATTACAAATCTGATCGGAACTGACCAAAAAATTGGTATAAACCCAGTTGAATATGTAATGTGCCTCCTAGGATGGCTGATATAAACTTGTATAGACTGCTGTTGTGCTTAGTGTTTTCTGGTTCAATTTTTTTGTCAAACAGTTTGCCTACCACCTCCAGAACCCCTCTATATCACCCTTTTTTTTGCTGCTGTAGGTTTATTATTGTCTGGGACTTTTATCAAACAGTTTGTGAACATATTCAAAACTCAAAGTAAATCCCCATAGTTCCTGCTGATAAATTCATGGTTTGCTGGTTGGTTTTTCTTGGTATGATTGTCAATGTGGAAACACATGTTTGGTGCCAAGTATTTGTATATATTGCAAACAAATTATAACAGCAACAATTTCCATAGAAATAACTAACCAAATGACAAACAAATTGCCAAAACCAGGGCTGCTTTTATTAATAATTTTGCTGACCTGTTACATAAGATGAGTATACAATAAAGATCGGATCGAGCTTCCTCTGTTTAAGCAGCTTCAACACACCAGAATTCGACCTCTGTCCACAGGGAGTTATTTGCATCACATAGAACTCTACCCCAGCAGATATATCAGTCTCCAATGGCCCAGAACTTGTCCCAGTCAAGTAATAGCGCTGCCCAGCAATGAAAACGACCCCCACTTCAGAAATCTCGACCTCCAGATGAAGAAAAAAAGCCCAACAATGGAACAACTCGCTCAACAAGAAGAAAAACGTCCCCTGCTGAAGATACTGGACCCCTATCAACCAAACTCGGTTCCTCTACCCAGAAATTCGCCCAACTAACATTAAATCGCTTCTTCAACCCCAAAGTTGACCCAATAGAGAGAAACTCGACCCCCAAATGAGAAGATACAACCCAACAATGGACAACTCGGTCTCCGCAAGTCAAACGACCTCAGCAAACAAAAACTCCGCCACCACAAAATGAAATTCAGCCACATATGAAGTAACTCAGCCACAAGAGAATAAACTCTTCTACCAATGAAGCACAATAAGAAGATTTGGATGATCTCCTTCCAATGACCAGCTTGGGTGGATAGTCTCACCACTGAAACCAATCTCTAAGATGGAAAGGTGTTGCCAAAACTTCAACGAAAACTTTGGCTTCAAGAGCACTCCAAATAAGAGATCAAATCATAATCAATCACATGGTGAGAGAATGAGCTCTCATCCCCTTTTATAGGCCCGCTATTTGTTTTCTTTCATTCACTTAAATTATTTAAGTGAATTTCTAAGGTTATTCCTCGTATTAATATTTAATTCACCTTTTTAACCCTGGAAAGTGATTAATTCTCCTTTATGACTTCTCCATCCACTAAAAATCACTTTTCATCATCCCATCCTGTAGATATTTTTTCCCCGGTTCCAACGAAGAATATTACACTAAGGTATTTCTCCAAGAAACAGGCTCCAAATAGCACCTTTAGTGTAATTAATTAAAATATGCCCAATAATAACCTCATTTTACGGGAATCATCGGAATACAACAGAACCAAGAGCAAGTTGTGCGGAATTGATCATGATGATAAATAATGGTAAATAAACTAAGATGCACCTCATAAAACTCCTCCAAACCTTCTGGTCTCACGGATGACATAGTCTCACCCCTCTGACCTGGCTGACTCAAGCCTCCTAAAGTAACTCTAACCACACAATAAGGGATTCCAACAATGGGGACATGACAGTCCTCCCTTCCCAAAGATTGCTTGTCCTCAGGCAATTCCATCACAACCTAGTACTCCACAAACTGAACCCGACTGAAGCTGAACATGATACCAGGGTCCTGTTATCCCCATTTTGTGGGATAACTAAGGAGATCATGTCTCGAATCCCTTAGGTTGCAGATATGGAGTGTCGAGAGACTACATGACCAGAAATGCCCACTTGCACATACAGAAGCCCACTCTATCACCACTTTTTGATCCATTGTTAGCGCATCCACCACACCAGCTAGCTTCTAGAAGGCTGATGGGTCTTGCTCCATGCGGTACAAGTTAGGTATTGTGGCAGGTAATCACCCTAATATTTAAGGCATTTGAACATGTTGTATTTAAGCTGCTTTTGATTATAGAACGCTTGCTTGGACATTATGTCTTTGACCTTGTTTCACCTTGGTGAGTGTCATAGATTTCCTAGTAAGTGGCCTGTTATCGCACAGTTTGTAGTTAAGATAAAAGATAGATGAAAGGAGGGCAAAATGGCGTAACTGAGACTATCCCACCACTGTCACCTCAATGGGATGGCTCTTTCTATTTAGGGAGGTAAGGCCCAGGGGAGACGTCCCCGGTGACCTGGGGTTTTGAGAAGGCAAAGGCTTAAAAGGCTGAGTAAAGTTATCCCCCTCACAAGTCACCACCGATCAGAAAGTCCGGCTTAATAGCCAATAAAGATAAAAGTAACCGGAAGTGTACCTGCCCGAGACAAAGCAACAAAGAAACTATGCATATGCAAGATCACTTGCTTGGTTAGCACTTCATATAATTATGGACTTCTGATGTAAAGCAATTGATAAACAATATTATTGATGAAGCAAATCAAAGTTGTACAATGGAAATGATTACAATATATCACTTCATAATAAATGCTAATGGCAATCAATGTAGCAATATCAACATCAAGAAACAACGCCTTAGCTAATCATTCAATTGCTTTTAAAGATATAAATGTTGCAATGGTATAAGTATAGCATAAATAAACAATGGCAGCAGTAGGTTAGTAGATGCCAGGGTTAGAAGGTTAGGTAGTTGTTCAAGATTTTGTTTTAGAAGTTGTATGTGATCAAGGTACTCAATACAAGAGGTCTTAGATCAGTGCGTTATTAGGGCAAATGGAGTCAATTGGTTGCAAATGTTGAAGGGCCGAAATGATAATGATATGGCCAAAGACAAGAGGGTTAAATGTTGAGGTGTTGCTAAAGCAAGGCCTCAACAATGAAACCCTAGGGGAGAAAGGTTCACTAAGGTGTAGAAACCCTAGGCCTTAGTGCTCTCTCCTCCTTCTTTAGCTCAATGGCAAGGATAAAATCGACTAGCTTGAGTAATAGATGAAATGGTTAAGGACAATAGGGTTTGATGATGAAGTGTTGCTATGGCTAGGCTTCATCAACAAAAACCTAGGGAAAACGACTCACTAAGGTGTAGAAACCCTAGGCCTTAGTGCGTTTTCTCCTTCCTTAGCTCAAATACAAGATGAAAAACGGCTAGGCTTGAAGAATATGGATAGAGTGTTGCTATGGCAAGGCTCTATCTTGCTTCAGCAAATCAAATAGCTCTTAATCTTAGTAGGGACATGAGACAAGGACCTTAGCATGTGCTTGTCACCTAGGGTTTAATTCATCAAATTATAAAAACAAATGCAAGTAAACAATACTATAACCATTCAATTAAGAAGTGTTGTAGAAATTCACTTACATAAACCAAGAAATCATGTAGCAAAACCCTAGTTGTAAACCTTCCACCAAGACAAATGCCAAAAATGCCAAGAAAAAGTCTCCTTCAACAAATTTCAGCCAAAACCCTAGAAGAGGGTGCAAATTTCAGACCTCACTAATGTGTGAGTGAAAGATCATGAAAATATGAGAGTGAAAACCCTCAATATATACCATACCAATGACCTTAATTAAATTTTAGGTCATCAAAAGGCC
>ML803033.1:57632-67826 GCA_009831015.1 Picea engelmannii
TGTCTTCAGTGGAGGAGGATTTCTTATTAATCTTCAATGCTTCAAAAGTACATCAAAATTACATCAATTTTTTCACTGACCGACACAACAATGTTTTGCTCTGTCTCAGGAACTCAATGCAACAGACGACACTAAAAAAGGTGGAGTAGAACTCCCAGAAATGGACTCCAAAGCTTTGCTACTCTTCCGGTTTCCCTGCATAAAAATGGCTTGGACTTCACAAATTCTTCATCATTATCCTATTTTGAACCTATTCATGGTTGTAAACAAACCTGGTTTATATAGAATTTTAGTTGGGGATTAGATCCCAACTTCTTCCCAAGATCTGGCCTCAATCTGGGCTCCAGATCCTCCAAAAATGGGCAAAATCCATTAAAATCAAGCCTAAAAACATTAAAAAATCCAACCATATAGTTAAAACCCACTTTTGGGTAAAATTTAGGTGTGTGCCCCCCTTTCTTCAGGCTCCTGGTCATGTGGAGGGCCATGTGGTCGTGTGCTAGTCTGGTAGCCCCCTGGTCCTTAGCCGATGCTCCCGCGCCTTGGTCGGTGGTGTAGCCCCGCCAACCAGGCGCTTCCCCCTTTACCTTTGCCATATCACAACAAATATAAAGTTTGTTGTATAATGGTTAAGAAACACATTTAGCTCAGATGGTTGGCGCATTTTGTGAAGTCGTTTCCTATGCAACTGGTTGGGGGTTCGAATCCATCGGAGGCTCAACAAATTTTTGACCCGGTCCTTATTGGCTTGATCCAGGGTGCCACGTGGTGCCCTATGATTGGGCCACATGTTGCCATTTCATTGGCCCAAGCCACATCAGTTGTCCAGTGGACTGCCACGTCACTTGCTCCATCAACTGCATAGTCAGTGACAACTCACAACCATACTAACACGCGTCACCACGGGAGCCTACCACCTGTCGGACACGTCACTGCTAGCATGTCATCCATACTGCCACGTGTCGAATTGTCACTAGGCCACGTCATCGTATGGACCGCCATGTGTCAGTCTATACAGTCTAGTCACCTACCACATTAGTACGTGAAAATGCCAAATCTTCCTAACACGTGTCAGCCTCTGGTGCTGCCACGTCAGCATGATGACATCATCTGCCATGTCATGTTGACGTACTATTGACGTTAGTAGTACGGACTATTGACTTTGACTATGACTTTTTTGCATGCTTGGGAAAAACTTCAGATCGCGATATCTTTCACATATAGAGTCCATTTTCGAAAAAGAATATATTGTCAAAATCGGCACAACGAGCACTACGCGATGGCGTTGGTTTCATCTGAATCCGAGAACTTCGAATTTTTGTCCTTTTTGGATCCATTTGGATCACCCATCATTAATAGTGCTTCCTTGCAGCTTATACAAAGTTCCAAACCGAACTCCCTTAAGAAACATCATTGCTCCTCGAACCATCCTACAGGTTTCCTTTTCAAATATTGTTTTTACCCCTGCATCGTCCATTTTTGTTACATAAATCAAATTTATGGCCAATCTTGGGATGTGCAGAACACTAGGTAGTGTTATAATCCTTCCATCTATGAGTCTCAACTTGAATTTTCCTCATCCTATGATTCTGGTTGTCGAGTCATCACCTATGAAAACATTATCTCCATCATACCTTTCATATTCACATAACCACTCTCGATGGGGATTCATATGAAAGGATGCACCTAAGTCAACCAACCATGCCTCATGATTTGTATATGTGCTTGAAGAAGCCAAGTACACATCCCCTCCTTCTTCCTTGGAGGTCTTTTCTTTTGTAGAAGGAGCTTCTACAAATCACTTATTTTTCTCAACTTTGGTTCTACACTGCTTCTTGTAGTGCCCTTATTTTCCACATCTCCATCGTACCTTTACAAACTTTCCGAGAGATTTAGATCTACCCTTTGACTTAGATCTCCCAGTTAAGGACTTAGATCTATTTCTTTCCTGGGAGCATCCTCTTGCAAATAATGCATCTGTGCTCTGTCCTTCCATTTTCTTCCGTCTCATCTCCTCTGACAACAAGGATGAGACCACTTCATCAAACTTCAAGGAAGTTGTATTACTACCTATGGCTACAACCGTACTATCCCAAGAGTCTGGTAAAGAGCATAATAAATTGATACACTTATCTTCATCTGAAATTTTAATCTCAACAGATACTAACTGACTTACCACAATATTGAAGGCGTTCAAATGCTCTGCCACCAAGTCTCCATCTCTCATCCTTAGGTTATACAACTTCTTTCTCAGGAATAGTTTATTTACTATGGACTTAGAATGGTACAACTTCCCCAACTTATCCCACAAATCCTTGTCGTAGCTTCCTTTAACACATTCAGTAATATTGAATCTGAGAGACACAGTCAGATTGTGCTATTCGCCTTCCAATCCAACTTTTTCTAGTCATCTGTTGAAGTTTTTGTAGGTGCAGTACCTAGATCCACCACGGTCCACATATCTTTGTCCACCAATAGATCTTCCATCTTGAGCTTCCACAGCTCAAAACGTTTCCCATTAAACTTCTCGATCTTCATTTTCGAATTGCTCACCATTGCTCTTCACCTGAATAATCAATACCACAGATCTCCCACTATAACAAGGCTTATCACAGTCCCGAGCCAAACCCTTAACTACAAAGGCGCCCCCCTGAATACAATAACTGCTCTAATATCAAATGTAGATTTTAACCTTGTACAATTATTTACTACAAATAGATTTTTAGTAAAATAACATAAAATATACAATGACAAATACACACATTACACAAAGAGTTTTCCCCTAGAAACACAAACCGAAAAAACCAACATATTCTATATTCATCCACTTCATACATTTTTTACAATACAATATACATACAGGAGCCAACGACATCCAAAACCCTAAGCCAATGACCTGGATTAATCAACAACCCTAATTCCTTAACCGGAAATATAAACCATCGACAAAAAACCATGTGTCAAAAAACCGCCCAACAATGGACATGAAAATCGAGGTGACAGAAAAAATGAGGCAAAAAGGCGATACATTTCCCCAAACCCCCATACAGGGGGGATATCGCCCCCCTGCAATCCCCAAAGAGGGCCTAATTCCCCCCCTAAAACCCCCTTGCGCGACCAATGCAACGTAGCAGACACTAGGGCTAGTCGTGCAAAGAATATAACACATACCCAACACTCATATATTCTTATTTATGAGAGCTTACCGAATGTTGAACAAATTCTAGCCCAAGATGGCACCTCTCTTCACTGAGGAATCCCTAGGTTTGGTCATTGTTGGTTCTAGAATATATCATACCCATGGTTGTGGAGAGCTCTACCCTAAGCTCCACCGCAAATGAAGGTTTCATTATTAATCGTAGCCCAAATGTTGAAATTTGTGCACTGGTGCAAACTGAAGATACTGGGGCTATAAATCAAGCATCTACAAAAGGTGCCAGAGGGTGTTTCACCACGATATCCATCACATGCAAGGAGAGTTGGGAATGAATGTGCACAAATCCAGCCATAAAATCTCAGGTGTGGATCAAACCACATTCTAAAGGCCAAAAGTGGAGAATATCAAAGTGTCACATTCTCTCGAAGGTGAGTTCAATTTTTTCCTAACCAACAATAAGGAATATGAACAAGGAAGACATAATCTCAAGCATAGAGGGATGATTTTGTTCCTCCTTTGAAAAATGTCTGATGAGGATGTTTTTAACAAATAATATATATTGAATTGGGAGGCTAAAGGGATCTCGCTAAACTCTTATTGGGGTCTTGGATCTAAATATGTATGCCTCTTATTCAACTATGATTATGTTGCATGACATGTGCTTTAGTGTGGCACTTGAGATATTATTGGATCTCTTGCATATGTCCAGTCCTATAACTCTTACTCTAATCTTGATGTGTGCTCTCAAGTGCACTGTCCTCTGTGGATCAAGTTCCCTAGGCTTTATGTTGACCTTTTCCCCTTTATGGATATGTTTTCTCATCAGTTTGGCAATATTTTAATCCTTGATGGTTGACATAACTTTTTCATATCCAATATATGTGTTTGTCTATAGTTAATCTCCAGAATAAACTCCCCCATTATATCTTTGTTTTCACAATGGATGGGGTTTAACAACAAAATGCCTATTACCTGAATCTCTTAATGCATGTTTTGCATGTCAAGCATAAGACCACTTCATTCATGACTACCAATGTTAAAAACCTAAATCAAAGTAGTCCAAGCCTCTAATGTTGTCCCATGCTCACCTCCAAAGCTAAAGTCGTCCTTGGAGAAGCCTCCTCCCAAGGAAGCTAGTTCTTCTTTTTTAAGCATTAAGAGTCAAAAGCCTCCCCCAACTTCAATAATTAAGAAGCCTCACTAAGATAGACAAAGCTCCTTATATGTTGATGCTAGATGGTGGTCTTGTTGTAATAAGAGGAAAGATTCAAATTCTTATGCTTTGTCAGAAAGAAATAATAGGGATGTTAGCCCTAATTCATGGCTTAAATATTACAAGGAAGCAACCACGAGGTCTCCTAATGAAAGGGTTTTCACTCTATGTGACTTTGCATCGAGTAACAGGTTTAATATCTTTAGTATGGGATTGATCCCTAAATAAATCTCTCTCTTATATCCAAGAATGTGAAAAATATGACTAGTCCTAGCCACACACAGTTTGTCAAAGGTATGTTAAATAAGTCCAAACCAGATGTGGTATTCTTGTAGGTGGTGAAGTCAATTGGATTTGAATTGATATGTAGAATGGATTATTTTTTAAACAATTCCTTTTGGGAAACATATCATTTACAGGGGAGTGTGGGTGTGGTTTCTACCATCTCTCATTGTTTGCAAATCTTTGTTGTGGTTAGGATGTGGAGCCCAATAAAAAGTGTGTGGATCACATTAATGATACCGAATAGGCTATCAGGATTTTGTTTTATCTATACCCCAAATTCTATCACTGAGATATGTGCACTCTCAGATTGGATGGCCTCTTCTTTCTCAAATGTCAAGTGTGTACTTGAGAGTGATTTCAACATGGTAAAATGGTATAGCAATAGGGACGGTGGTGTTGGAAGCACTATTTCCAATGTTAAGAAACAAGAATGAAGGATATGTAAGGCGATTTTATGGGTTTTTGACCTAAACTAGAAGAAGAGTAACATGGGGCCATGGGGGGTGGTTTACTTGGTGTAACTTTTGGCAAGGCACTAGAAGACTTCATGCACTGTTGGACTGGCTCTGCGGGCCCTAAGATAGTATTTTTTTTTTTGTAAGCTTCATTCAATGGACGTGTTGATGTAGGATATAGGCTTGGATCACTTGCCTATATAGTCCACCATCTCACTGTGGCAACATAAGAATCTCCCCCTTCATTTTTATTTAAGCTTATCGTTTATCACCATTAGTCTCTAGATTTCAAGGCCTTAATGCGTAGAGCTTGGAACCTCTCCCCAAGGCCTCAAGGGGATAAAGGTTGGCTTATCCAGTGGGATTATTCATTTGTAGATTAGTGAAATTTACAAAGGGATGGTAGGGTGATGACTCGAGGAAGGAGTAGGGATTTGAAGGATGTGAGAAGACAACTTAAGGAGGTGTGCGTTTTCCTTGAAGAGGATCTCAACAACACAATGCTTCTAAAAGGAGAAGTACATTGCTTAGGGAGCCCAAGTTCATTCCAGACTCAAATGGATTGTTGAAGGGAAGGGAAGGGAGGTTACAAGTTCTATTTTGAATTCTTGAAGTGGAAAGATTTTTCAGAGCATGTACTTGGTTTGTGCATGGATGATGGATCATTGGAGAACTCCTCTAAGATAAAAAAACATGTTTGGGATTCACTTCTAGAACATTTTTTTTTCTTTATACAATGATTGACAAGGTAATGGAGGCTAGAAATGCATGCCCCAAGGTAATTTCTCGTAAAGTTATGATTGACAATAAGGGCAAGTTGGATGGTGACTTTCCAAAGGAAAACTCTTCATCACTCTCAATTCAATGACTCGAAGTGGTAATTCTCCTAGGAATGGTGGTAATTCTATTAGCGATGATTTTTGTTGCAGGCTAAGGAGACTTTCTCCAAGGGTATTGTTAACATCAGATTCACTCACACAAATTCAAGTGTTAATCTCCAACATTTTTTTTTAGTACATTGGGATCAAGGTGAATTACTTCCAAATTCATCTTGATTGATTTGGCATCGATGATTTGTGGAAGCATTGGCCTAATTTAGTACCTTATTCCACATCCTCATTCCATAGTTGTTGTGTATGGTTTATAGAGATCACTTGTAGAGATTCATTTATTCCAAGGGATACACCATTCAATACATAAATTCAAACAGTTTCAAACCTTAGTTCTATTTTATAAATCTTCCCATGCATGCATGCGACATGCAATATTTGGGGCATGCATGGGAGGATGACAACTCCAAAGGGTACTTTCAATTTTTTGGAACTTTCTTTTTAGAAAACTATACCATTTTGGGAGAAGGGCATATATGTCAATTTTGGTTATGATTGTCAAACATGCACACTTTTCCTTTGATCACTTTTCTTCTTTTTTAGGTTGATCATACCATATTGGATACCCTTTTGGAAGATGTTCTTGAGGTTTGGTTTCGGTAATGATAAAAGAAAATGAGCTTTTATGTTTCTTTTGCATTTTCCTTTTTCAGATGGGTCATCCTATTCTGGGTACCCATTATGGTGGACAATGTGGGTGTCAAGTTTGGTGGTGATCAGAGGACATGTGTTTTTTGTGCTTTTTTATTCTAAAAATGGCAATTTCCCTAGGGCACCCTTATATCAATGAAGATGGTTTCAGTTTTAAAAATATTTTGAGCACATTGATATTTCATGATGCAACCTATTTTTAGCAGTTGATATGTGCACCCCACTTGAGAAAGAAAATGTTCACTTTTCTCCAAAAGCAAAGGTTTCCATATTGAGAAAGTTGTCTTATTGACTTTTCTCCAAAACCAAAAGCCTTCCAAGTTGATAAATTTGACTTGTCATTTCTCCAAAAGCAAAATCCTTTTATGTTGAGAAAATGTTGCTTTACTTGGATACTCCCCATTTCTATATTACACATGCTTTTCACTTCTATCCCATCTTCTTGAAGTGGTGCATTTTCTTCCTTTCTTAGGGCACTTTCTAAAGAAAAACATTACCTCCTATTCTTGGCTTATTTTTCTCATCCTATTTTGAGAGGCTTCCTATGTGCACTACCACACTCTTTTTATAAGAGATGGAGAGGTGATTGGGGTTTCATTGGTTATTCTTGAGTCCTCCTTTATCTCTTTCGTTCTCCAATATTTGAAGTCCTTGAATGTTATTTCAATCAAACCACTCTACGAGTGAGCATTACAAGTCACTATTGTAGTGTATATGTTATTGCATCCCCATGTAGTGCGAGAGTAAAGTGTTTAGGAAGTAGTCTCATCTCCTTCAACTCTTTGAGAGTGAAGTTGATATATTTATACCTTCTATTCACAATTAGGAATAAAGGTGGAATTATGTTAGCAACTAGTTTTCATTCATGGATGTGCATGGTCAAGTAATGCATAATCCTTTGAATTGGTTGGCTTCAAGTGTATTTCCTACCCAATACATTGTATCTCTTTGTTCAACTCCACGCCCATTGGAATTAAGGCACTAGTCATCTTTTAAATCTAAAATTATCTTAAGTTTCACCAAGGGTTCCCCCATGAGGCTAGAAAACCACTAGTCCAAACTGAGGGACAACTAGTTGAGGTGACAATGGGTCAATTTTCAGATGTTGCACTCGAGGAATTCTCAAGGATATTTTTTAGTGTTAATGGGTACCCTGATGAAATCTCTTAACTAAGGGTTAATTAAACTAATTCCAAAGAATGCAACTAGAGACTCAATTGGGGATTGGAGTCCCATCACTCTTCTCAATGTTTTGTACGAGGTTTTGGTAAAGCTAGTTGCTCTATGCATTCATAGAGTGGCCTTGAGAGTTATCAAACAAGAACACACAACTTTGTGTAGGGCGGGTTTATCTTGGATACAATGATCTTTACATGTGAGGTAATGGAATGGGGTAGGGAGACAAATTATCACTCCATGTTTCTCAAAATTGACTTTGACAAAATCATATGATCGAGTTGATTGGTCCTTCATCATATAAATGTCATGATGTCTTGGATTAGGTCTATATGTGTTGCCATGGTGAACACTTTATTCTCCAATGCATCATATTTTGTTTCGGTGAATAGTTAGCTCTCAACCCACATCCCCCTTAATCATTTAATTAGGCAAGGTTGCTCCCTTGCCCCCTATCTTTATGTGTTGGTTGTTGATGCATTAGGATATTTATTAGAGGTTTTTAGGGCTCAAGGAAAGATTCAAGACATTTCTCTCTTTGAATATTCATATATGGTTAAAAATCACTCTACAAATGAGTCTCTCCTCTTAGTGTGGATGTATAAAGAGTTAGTGGAGTTGCCTTGACCTCTTCTATGTAGCTTTTGGAATAATTTTCAGTGAATAGAAGTTTGATTTTGGTTGGTTATCCTACATTCCCAACTAGATCCACTTGGTTTGGAACTACATTTGGCAAAGTGTGATTGTGCACTATCTCAAGATCCCATTTGGAATAGGCCTCTCGACTATGGATATGGGATTGATGTCTCCAAAAGATTCAATCAAAGTTTAATTTATGGCAATTCAAAGGCCTTCATTTTGTAGGTAAGTTGACTATTGTATCAAGAATTCTTCACACCTCTCGTATTTATTATGTTTCTTGTTGTCTCCTTAGCAAGATTCAATTAAGATGGTTGGAGAAAATTCTCCAGTCATTTTTGTGGTCTAAATAGAGTGGGGAGAGAGGTCTTCCCATGGTTTCTCAGGGCATTTATATTATGCCTAAGGAGGAGGGGGGATTGGGCCATAACGATGTTGCCTCGTAAGGAAACATTCTTGCTACCAAGTAGGCGATGAGATGCCTTAAGGGTTCCTCTCCATGCCAGGTACTATTGTACCTGTTGTTCCTGAGTTTATACTTAAGGCTTCAAAGTATAATATCAAGGCATCTAGAAATAAAGGAGGTTTTAGTGTTTATGTTTTCTACCTCTGTTATGTGAAAAAAATTCCTAAAAATGAATTAACAACATAACAACTTAGAGGTCGTCTTTCGTGTCCGAGTTAAAATTAAAAGCATTGGGTGTAATGAGAGAAAAACATAAAGCTATTAGACAAAGCAAGACATCTATTATAGAAGAATCTTACTTTGCTACAGGAGAAGAAAATAGATGATATAACCTTAAATGAAGCATAAAATGTAGCATTCCAATTAACTCATAGGTCTTGTATTTACTAATAGTAAAGCATAGGAAAAGTTGTGCGCTATTAAATTACTAAATGAAATGTAACCACAATAGATGTTGTACTAAATTGCGATCAAGCATTCATCAAGGAGAGATATATAAAAAAGATACCAGAATGTGGAAAGACAAAAGAACACATAACTCAAATGAACGAAATGTGGAATATTTGATCTGTATTTGTATTAATCCTCAATGAGGAGAGATTTCTCAACTACATATGGAAAAAATCCAACCCTTCTTTAGTCTTTTGAAAATATATTTATATAAGAGATTCTCAACCCTAGGCGGTTGGAATTCTCGTTATTCCTAGGTAATGACGGTTACAAAATGAAAACTTGAACCGTTTCACTTGGTTCTTCTCTATCTCTTTCTCTTACCAACAGAAACAAATATGCACATGTTACTTCATTGATTCTTTGAGGTACTCCCTTTACCTCGCTCAAGACATTCGACACACCTGCTTAAAAATTGTACTAATAGTCTAGAAGGTGTTAGCACTAGGAATCACCTTCAGATTTCTTGGAAGGCAAGCCCAGTACCCATCAGGTTATATGTGAATGCAAAAGAGTTTTGAGGGGTCAAATGGATAAGACTCAAGATGATAATGTTCCAACTCAGAAATCAAGGCTAGCATGCATGAGAAATCAAGGTCTTGGCTAACTTCAATCAGTAATTGGGAGTAAGTATGAATAGAGGGAAGACTTCAGTGGGAGGAATGTAGGGGTTGTTGTAAACATCAGGTTTGCAAACAACCTAAGGAAGAAAGATTCTTAACACAAGATCCTCTTGAGTTCAGAACTTAAGGACACTAAAGAAACATCATGATAATATAATAATCAAACATACACCATAATATCACCACAAC
>ML803033.1:68178-80267 GCA_009831015.1 Picea engelmannii
CCTCCTGGATCCCTGGTATTTGTTGGTAGCATTTTGAGTAGCGCACTTCGTAATGTCTTCACCAAATTTCATGAGACTTTGTAGTGAAACCTCAAAACTAGACAGGTAGCAAAATAGGTAGTGCCAAATCTTTGTATCCTTTGTGCAGACTTCAGTCTCTGTGGAAATTTAGGTAGCAAATTTTGGTAGCGCCACTATGGTGCGTCTCTGTGAAAATTCCGTCTCTGCCAGAAATTCGATAGCGAATTTAGGTAGCGTCCGCTGTGTGTCTCTGTGTAAATTTTACGTAGCGCCATCAAAATACGCAACACCTCCACTTGGACATGTGCAGAATGAGTAGCAACCTTGAGTAGTAGTAGCACCATTAGCTTTAGGTGATTCGACAACATTGTAGGTAGAAAACCAATGGAACACCAAAAATAAACTATTCCATAGCGCCATAGCGCTAAGGAATGTCTACACTATTACTGTCGAAGGAGTTAATTCTTCATAAAAAGCCCAAAACTCTGAATAATAAGCACTTAGAAGCCTGTATAGGTAGCAGAGGTAGTGTTTCAACAATAGTTTATCCTCACAAAAAGGGACCATCTTCAAAAATGGGGCTCACCTTTCACCATCTGCTTCGTTACCCTGACACTTAACTTGACACTCTTCCTTGGGGAAGGAGTATCCTCCTTTGGCACAATAGGCTTCTTCCTTTTAGCAGTGACAGGCTTCTTCAGTGGAGCTATGCTCTCCTTGGTTGTTGGTGTCTCCTTTTCAATAAAAACTTCAACCAATACCTGCAAGTTCCTTTGAGCCACTTCATCTTGAAAATGTTGCAACTCTACTTTGAGCTTCTTGTTCTGAGATTGAAAGCCTTTGTTCTTCCTGTAAAGGTTTTTGAGTTGCCTATGGAGAGGTTGGGCCTTTCTTGTTGCAAACCTTTCCAGGTCAAGAGTGTAGTTGTAGCCATCCATGAGTTCTTTCATCTTAACCCTGTCAGACATGGCTTATGTTTTCAACTGAGCCACCTCCTTCCTAGCATCCCTAAGTTGCCTGATTAAGCTTTTGAATGTCCGGATGTCAAGTGGAGTAATGACATGAACAGTCTCAATAAGTTTTTTCATGGTCTCCTCTTCCTGCTGCATAGGAATTGCCTTGTCCATCTCATCAGGCTTCTTGATACCTTTGCCTTTATCTTTCTTCTTTTGCACAGGGGTTTCTTCTTTCTTCTCCACGGGATTTTCAATGCCTTTACCTTTCTTCTTTTTTAGGATAGAGGCTTTTGGTAGGGACTGTTCTTCAAAAACCTCTTTAGTAGTTGATGATCTTGTGAAAGGTTTCTTGACCTTGGTATTGGCTGCTGGAGGAGATGAGGAGAAGTGTAGCTTCTTCCCTTTCTTTACTGCAATTTTAGTAGTAGAAGGAACTTCTTCTAACTCTGGTGGAGGAGGGGGTGAAAAATCTCTCTGTGGGGAATGACAAGCTTCCTCCTCAGTTCTCATGACCTCCTTGATGACCTCTAAATATTGAACATGAACTCTACCCTTCCTCTTCTTGCTGGTACCTACTTTAGCAGCACTGGTGGATGATAAAGAGCTTGCTTTATGTGATTGAGGAGTGGCTGCTATATCCAACTTGAAGTGAGAAGCAATAACAAAATGTTCCCATGAGATATCTTTCTTACCCAGTTCTTCAAAAACTAGCATTCTAATCAATCCAGAGTGGAATATGCTAGTATCCACATCCTTAGACTTGGATTGAATCCTGTCTGACATATTACCTTTGCTCCTAAGCAAATAGTAGGGAATATTCATTTCAATTTTACCAGTAAAATGCAACATAAGCCTTATATGGTACTGGTATAATGTGTTGATCCTCCCTTCACATGTAAAGTATCTCTGAATAATCCTCAATATATTGTCAAATGACTCAATCAGCCGATTCCTTGGTGCTCCTTTAGACAAATCACTAGCTTGATGCTCAAGCTTAAGGAAATCTTTGGCATAGGCTGCATTCAAAGCCATGGCTTTAAACCATTTCTCACCTGTGATAGGGATTCATGTTGCAGCTGAAATAGAGACCTCAGTCACCTCTAATTCTAAATCCCCTACCTTGGTCTTCCGACCATCAAAATGTAAGGCAAACTGCCTTGTCACCTCAGGATGACCTCTTTGCATATTCTGGCAGAAAGAGAGGCATCCCACTCTTTGAAAAACTTCTCTTGCCATGGGCTTTGTCTCAAAAAGATGCATATCCACAGGTTCAGTTCTAACTACCTTGCCCCCCTTGTGTGATTTCTTCATATGAGGAGTCTCCATAGCTTAGGATGAGAGCTTCTTATTACTATGGGGTGGTAATGACCATAAGGACCTAAATTCAAGATTCAAATGGACAAGGCTGCAGTTTTACAAGAACTTCCCTTAAACCAGACTGATTGCTAGTAAGCCAAACTTGGCTGTGGAAATCCCTCCCTTGGATTTGTGCAGGTATTGAACACTTAGACAATGAGAGGGTACTCTATAGTTTGCCTTTGAAACTGGGTATAAAACTCCCGACTCAAGTGTCAAAGGAAGCAGGGGATACACAGTGTGGTTTAAGCAACGCCTCTAGGTAGCGCACTGCATATGCAGAGGATATAACTGTTTAGATGAGCTTAGTAGCTATGGTGGGCAGATGTATCAGACTTCAACATACAGGTAGTGAAATTTATAGGTTTGAAAGGAGAGGAGACAAGGATAGAATGGTGTGAGGAAAGGTCTCCTTCAACTATGCAAGCCCGATAATCCAAAACTTTGAGCAATAACTCTCTTTGAAAATTATGTTCAGAGGAGGAAACATGGGATACCTGTGGAATAAAAATTTGTTTGAAGCCTCAACAAGATTTCAGGAAGAAGTCACGAACATCCCGGCCTCCAAATCTACCTTAGCATCAGATCTGGTAGCACTATTGTCGACTAGTCAGAACTGGGAGTTTGCACAGCGCAACAATCTTGAGTTTTTCAAAATCACAAACCGTTATCAGAGCTCGTAAATACGAGATCTTGAAGGCATATTTTAACCAAATTCTGGTGCAGAAAACAAGGAAGATGACATCAACGTTGTAATCATAACTCAAGGTGGAAAATGATGAATGGGAAAGGCGCTACAGAAACTCCTGATGAGTGGGCAACGCTCCATTTCAAAAAATGATTGGATAGGTAAGCAAAGGACAACAAGGCATGGCTACAAGGGCATGAATGAGGAAAATGGTCTGTCAAATCAATCTATTCGTGGAGAGGATCGATCCTAGTGACAAATCATGAGGGGGGATCAAAGTTAAGTCATGAACAAAATGGTCCTAAATCCAAATTCACAAGAGGATCAAAACACAAGTAATGACTCAACACTTTATTTATCAAGGGGGTCCTAACAAACACAATTTTAAAAGGGGTGAAATTTAAAAAATTAAAATCTAAGGCTTAGGAAGAGATGGAGACAAACTTAAAAACCCAAGGCAACTTAGTGTGATAACAGAAGGTTTTGTCACATCTTTTGCCTCAAAAATATACAACTTCTTTTGTAATTGTGGCAACTTGTCCTCTATCCTTTTATCTTTAGAAGTCATTGACTGTAACTGTAAATTTGGCTTTACCAACCATCTATCTATTTGAGCGATGTCAACCTGCTTTAGCTGTGAAATTTCAGCCCAAGATGCCTCTAAGCTTTCTTTGATGTCAAGTTGATGCTTTACAATGTTGATTTGTCCTAGTATTTCAGAACACTCATCCTTTCCGAGGCCTAGTGATTCTTTATTAAGCAAATGAAAAATCTATTCACAATCCTCTTTTATTTCCTTGGCCATTCTTTTACTCTCGGCCATATTGGCCTCCCATGTCTTTAATATTATATCACCTCTGACCTATTCTACAATAGTCAATCTGGGAGTTATAGATATTTCTTCTCTAGCCGATGACACGATCGCTTCTTGAAAAGTGGTTTTGGGCTGCAATAGCCTCTCTTTCTCTGAAACCAATATTGTCCAATGATTGGTTTACTTCCCGAAAATGATTTTGGATGGTTTCTACCTTAGCAAAAAGGCTTTGTTGTGCTATTTCTAGTTTCTTTATCACTTCCAATGCTTGAGCTTAAAACAATGTTATATCCACAACCATTTTCTCAGTGGAACTGACCTTATCTTGTAATTGTTTTACCAACTCATCTTCCTGGATAGTCCGTCTTTCGCTCACTTGCATATTCTTATGCATCTCATCAAGACCAAACTTGAGCAGTTGGATTTCTTGTTTATTACTATCTCTAGCATGTTCCAACCCTTTATTGACTTCATCTCTGACATTATTTTATGTAGTCCTTATTTGATTTTGCAACTGACTTATCACCCGATTCTTCTGCTTCAGTTTTTCTTTCAGATTATCAACTGAGAATAGGTTAGTTGTTGCAAAAGATTTTGAAGAGCCTGCTACCTCTGTAGCAAAGTCTTCTTCTTCCAAATTTTTTTCGTCCAATAGTACTCTGTGCTTTTTAACAATTGCACCTTCTTTTTGGTGTATTTCTTTCTTCACCACAACTTTCCTTTTCTTACTGAAAAGAAATCAGAAGGAGGTATCTCTTCAATAGGGATAGGCATGAGATATCCTATGAGTATTACCTCTGCATTAGGGTTTCCTCTAGTGAACTGTAATGCTGTGACAACCTGAATGGGGCTGTCGATTTCTGTGGATAACTGTTTTTCGATTCAATCTGTAGTTGATTTATCTGATGAAGACAATGGCCTATCTTCTCCTTTATTTGCTAATGTCTCTGCTTGATCTTTGGTCTGGTTATCTAATATCTCTATCTCCGGGATATCTTCTTTCTGAGTCAAGACCTCAAATTTCTCTAACTTTTCTAGGGCTTCTTGTTTGCTAGAGCTTACGGCTTCTAGATTTTGGGTCTCTGTTTGTTGTGTAGCTGGAGACATTGGGTTTTCCCCTTGTAATACTTTCAGAAGATTACTTCTTCGGTGCTTTTGGAAGTTGTTAAAATCAATCATTTTATCAGGTGATAGAGCTCGAACTCGACTCATAACTTCTGGGTAATATTTCACCCCTCAGAACATTTCATCCTATGGGACTCTTCATGTTCATACTTTTTAAGATTGCAACTGGCCATATGGTGACCCACGACCTTCTGCGGATCGTGCTTCTTGAATTCAATGTTAACCAACTTTATTTCTTCTAGGGCCGCAACCTCCACTTTGGAGTGGCCGAAATCCAATAAAGAAAATGCACCAATCTGTAAGGGAAAAGATGGCCATACCTTTTTCTGCACTGCTTTGAGTTCTTTGCTAATCCCGCCGAGTATTGTTTGTCGTGCGACCTCGCGACACACCAGTCGGTTTGGTAAAAAATGCGGTAAAGCATATGGGGGAACTGAACAATCGAAAACTCTGATATAAGAGAAGTGTTCCTTGATGTACCAGTTTGCCACTTTATCTAGGTTAGCTATAGCTGTGTCTAAAATTTTAGGAGGTGGGTGACCAAATATATTAGTGTGCATCGACACCGCTACCCAATTACAAATTTCATAAAAGAAATCCTTCGCCTTGTCTTCCCAGATTTTTGAATGATAAATATGAATTGGTTCTGCACTATTTGGAGTCCATCTCCAGCCCATCATCGGAAAAGGCATCATGAAACAGATGGCGTCCATATTATAAGCTGACATGAAGAATGAAGTTGATTTCCCTTTGGATTTCTTTGCCTGGTATTCTGTAATATCACTAGCCAGACTGTCCGACAATATCTTGGCCCAATGGAAAGAATATCCTCCCGCTACTGTGTGTATAATGGGTACCCATGGTAGAAATAAATGGGTTGTGTTCTCTTTTCCATAGAGTCTACACATCATCATGGCTATATACATGAACTGTGGTTCTAGCGATGAGATTGAGTATATGCCGTGAGAATCGGCTCTGAACTTTTCGAGGCGTAAACACTAGTCCTTGATCAAGTCGAAAAGACTCTTTCCATATTGATCACACTCCTTCTTGTTAAAATTCACTAGAAAACTGGCATTATAAACGAAGTTTGGTGTTGAAGACAATTTATACATCACCTGTATGTGTTCCGGCCGAAATGACCCAACAACTGCTTTCTGAGAATTGAATATAGTTCTAGTTGGGATATCCACATGATCCATTGCCCATTTAATCATGTTATTGTAGGGTAAAAGACTCGGCCTTGTTGCTACCTTATGCATCTCTGACTGAGCAATAGTCTTGTATTTGGTAGATAAGTCTTCCTTTTTGTTGTCTCTTGAATCATCAGGGAAGTTTACCAGTTCGTACTATAGGATGTTGAGTACATTCGTCCAGGTTTTAACCGTGTTTATACTTTTGGGTGAGGTGTCGGAGAAAACCTCTGAACTCTGGCCTGAACTCTCACTAGTTGCTTTAGCTGCCTTTCATGGAGGCATGGTAGCAGTTCTTAAAAACTTGCTATTTGTCATAGAAAACACACAAGACTGAGTATCGTGTTAAGCAAGCTCTACCAAAACGTGAATGTAATTGAAAATGAAAAAGTCTTTCTTGCCTTAGACGCCTCCACCTGCATATACCTCCATTGACAATATGTTTAATTCTTTTAATAAAAAGATTTGGGTATTAAAGCAAGATCTTATTTGAAATCATTTCCCCAGGCTGGTCATTTAATAACATTAATGGTCAATTTTCGTGATTGGAAAAGTATAAATCTAATTTGAAATCACCTGTATCGCAATCAACATAAACTCAACGGTTAAATTAAAATGTTTTATTTTGATAATAAATTGAGTTTATATGACTAATTAATTATGTTTAACCTTGATCCACTTCAGGATTTTGGGTCCTGTGCTATCCTACTTCTGTTCAAGCTATAACCCCGAACCATGAAATCGCGATTGATTAATTAATCTTAGTCATGTTTAAATTTTGTAAATAATCACGATTAATTAATGATTTCGCGATTTTGGATGTTGGGAGTTTAAGTTATCATTCGAGGCAGGATTCCCAAAATGTGAAGTTGTGATAAGATTAATTATTGTTAATCATTTTTTAATTATTTAATTAACCCGATTTAACTTAAGTTAGTTTCAGGACTTTGCATATTGGAACTTTGGGCTTCTTTATATGTCTAACTGTTAATATTGCGAAACCCCGAAACCTGATACTTTGAAAGATGTCTTTAGTGATTTAGCTTTTTAACGAATGGGCGGCTCCATAACTTGAAAAGATTTTAGATCATTGGATTAATCAGGAGACTTTATCGACGACAGTATCCTAGTGCGCATTTATCCTTATTTAAACAAAATGAAACTTTTTAAGTCTAATGTTTTAGAAAAATATATATGTTTCAACAATACCATAGGTTTAATTTGGTCTAGAATGTGCTTGAAGTGTGAGGCACTATTGGATTATGTGATATCATCTCTTCTCACCCCTTATTCCATATTCATGGGTCCTTCATTTGCAAAATCATTTGGGAGGTATGGAAATGTGTTGTTAAACCAATCAAGTGGAATCTCTCAAGCAACAAATCAAGTTAGGATTTGGATTGGAGCTTAGTTCAGAGCTAAAAACACTAAGATCATTGCATTTCCAAGCTTATTCATTTCCAAGTCCATATATTGAGTAGAAAGCATATTTTGTCTTAAAGATACCCATGGAACTTTGATGCCAAATCCTAAAGGGACTTGAGAGTTCGAGAATGATAAAAGGATATCCTTTATTTTGATAAACTTGTTATCAAGGGAATTGTTGGGTTGATTCCTTTTGAAGATTTGTTTGAATTAAACATTGATGTGTGAGGTCCTTTGTAGAGTTTTGGGTCGGGTGTTTGGTAAGAATATTTAGTAGTATGCTTCCAAAACACTCTACTCTCTCTTAAACCAAAATCATAGTCCATTCTCCTCTCTTACAAATTGTGGGTCTTTGCTTGGTTAGTCATCCACCAGGGGGGTTATCAATTGAGGTCCATTTGGTGAAAAGTGGATTCACACAGGGAATTGTTTTAGTTTGTGTAGGGATGGAGATAGTGAAACACATATTTTGGGATTGCAACCACGCCAAAGATTGCTAGAAATTCATTTAGGATCAACAATTCAACTATATTACAGGGGAATTGCATTGAAACACTTCTCTTTTTGGGGATTCCAAATACTTGTTCCTTGTTGGTTTTACAATAATTTGGCATTGCCTTGGAGTCACTATAATGCCATGATCATGAGGTTAAGGTGCAATAATGTTTTTGTTAGTGACATCAGTTCACTTCAATCTTTTTGTTGCAACTAGCAAGAAGAGCTATGCATGCAATTGTTGGCTAAAGGCTATCTTCTAATTAAGGATGCTAAATAATTAGATGCACATGATTATCCTAATTTTATTTTTGCTCCATTAGAGCTAAGGAAGAGGATATGTTTTTACCTTGTATTTATCCTTCCACCTCTATTTTCTCATATATATATATAATTTATTTTTTCGAAGAAAAAAAGAAATCATATTTGTTATTTCAAGCAAAAATCAAAATATACATTGATATGTACCTTTAAAGTGGAACTTAACCACTCTTTTGTTTAGGAAACTAAAAAACAATTGATCTTTATATGTCCTATTTAATATAGTCTTCCGATGTCCTTTTACTTTTAGGCATCTTTAATAAGACAAATAAAGATTTGTCTCAAGGAGTTAAGGATTTGAACACAAAAGCGCCAAAATATAAATAGATATATTAAACTTTTCCTTAAGGATCTTGGAATGAAGTTTTCACAACAATGAGACTAGTCATAAGCATACCTCTTAAGAGTTGGAAGCACATTATTGTCCTACACTTCCTCTATGATGAAAATCCCAGATTGAAGGGTCTTGACATTTACTTCTTTATAAATGTGCCAAAAATAATTTTTGAGAAAGTTCATTTTAACTCCCTAATTTTTTTATGCTATTGGGAATAGAAGTAAGTTTTCCATATTGTTTTTTGTTTTCCCAATTGATGACTAGCTTAAAGTTGCCTAGGATTTGAATTTGGGTTACACATTTCTCATAAGCTAATCTCATTAACAACCATAGTGCACACATCTTAGCCTTGTTGTTTATACCTCCCCCTAAGAAGCTTTAAAAGAGTTATTGAGATTTTCCTTCAAGAAGAAGACACCTCCAACTCCACATGTTCTAGGGATCCCTTCGCATGCTCCATTAAAAACTCCCCATTTATAATCTTTATCAATTCCGATATTTTTCAAAATTATTGGTGCCTTCTCTTTACTGGGTTTCCACTCGCACTTCCCTTCATATGTGTAGCTAATGATAACATACCTAAATTGGTAGTATTTTCTTATTCTAGAAAGTCATTTCATTTCTAATTTGTTGACCACATATTTCGACTAGGGGTCAACGTTGTGTACCATGAAGCTATGCACCTTTCAGTACAACATATTTTGAAGAGTTATGGCTCAACATGGCAAATTTTTCCCCCAACACGTCTTTCTATGTAATCAGAATGTTCGCTCCCTTGCGTGGGATAATAATGTAATAGGCCAACATGAGTCAAATTTTAGTTATTTGCCTAGGAATTTATCATTAGGGAAGTCCTTTCATCGAGTGTTTTTTTTCTTCAGGGAATTAATCTTGCCTACTAGGCAATTTTAATTATCCTTGAGTTTTTCACTCACAAAATCCTCCAAAGTGGTGAAATGTGTTCTAATGATTGAGCCCAGGGGGTGAATAAGGTTTAGAAATATTGTAAATGACCATGCTAGACATCTTCTAGAGTCTTGCGGAATTTCGTTGAGTTTTGATGGTTTTTTTTTAATTATTAAAATTTTCCATTTAATGGGAATTTTAATTATTTTTTTATGTAAAATGTAAAAATTTGGTCCTTGGGGATTTTGTATAGGGGTGTGGGTACTAAAAAAAAATGGAAGATGACCCCCTAAACCCTTGGCCAAGTTTCAACTCAATTGGACAAGTTTTGCTAGGTCATTGTCCATGAGGAGTCAAAGTCAGTATTTAATTGGCTAAGGTAAAAAACCCAAATTTTGTAAAAATGACTAAAATCATGAGAGAAAGTGGGGAAATGATTCCTAATGTATTTCCTAAGTTGGAAAACTAATTTTCCACTTAGAATACCCCCCATGCTAATCCAACAACCAAAAGTGATGTCTCTCTAGTGAAAAGTGAGCCCCCCTTGCTCATGAACCCATGGGAAAATAACAATTAAAGTGAAAAAAGTGTCAAAACTCTAAGTGCACCCTTCCTATATCCTAAACTCATGTTTGACAAGTCAAAAAGGGTTTTCCCCCTTCACATATCACCCCTCAAACCCTAACTCACTACTAAAACCCTAAAAGTGTATCTTCCTTGACTTGTTCTCTCTCTCTTTGATGGGTGACACTTGTAATTCATCCAAGAGGGGTTTCTCCTCTCTCCCTCATATAAAATAAATCCTCCCCTCCTCATTTGAACAATTATTCTCACAACAACTCTACTATGCCAAAATCTTTCCCATCTCTTTCTCATTCTCTCCCATTTTGTCTCATGATTCATGGTGCCATTGGACAAATCTTTTCTTGGTTAATAAAATAGAAGGTTTGGAGGATTTATTGTGTCTCTTGGAGTATTCTTGGAGCCATTGTGTTGTGGATATATGAGGTAATATTGTTGCAATTCATTTATTTTGTATTTCCTTGCTTGCATTTTTACTTGGAGACACAAGCAAAGTATTTTGCTTGGGATAGATTAGTAGTAGTCTTACTATTAGTCTTTGTGAGTTGTTTCTAATTGTTTTGGAAGGAATTTTGCAAGTTGTTAGATCACACTCACCTTCTTTGTATTTTGTAGCAAGGGTTTACAAAAATCTGCAGGTTACAATAGGCTTGGAGGAGTGGATTTCAGATTTAGAAATCCATATTTTTTAGCCATCTAAAGCTTTTATATTTTTGTTTTTATTTTATTTTCAACCACATATCTATCAGTTTTAGATTTATTTCCATAAAAATATGCAATCTAATATCTCTTTTTTATGTTCATAAATTTTTATTTAATTATTTTTGTTCATTGTGATAATTTGAAATAATATTTTCCAAGTTATTTTAGCAATTTCCAACAAGAGAATCTTGTTGTTTTTTGCAGGTTTTTGCAGGTTAGAAGAGTATTTCTGCATATTTTTGGCCCCAAAACACTCAAGGAGACATCCAAGGGTCTTGGTGCCAAACCCTCTTCTCTACTTCACTTTCAAAACAATTGTAAGCAACCCAAGAGATTTTCTTGGGCTTGCATTCTCTCCACTTTAATTTTTTTTCTGTAAAGTGTAAATAATTTTTGTATTTTGCCCACACCTTGCAAAGAGATTAGCTTTGTCATCCAAGCAATATTGTGAAGGGTATGACTAGATTTGAGTTTTTGTTTTTCTTTTATTTACCCACCTTGGCCAAAACTGGTAGATTTGTCCTCCATCTTGTGCCATTGTTGTGAGGTTGTTCTTTATTTTTCAAGTCATTTAAACTATTTATTGTTTCCCACACCTTGCATAGTGATTGGCTTTGCCATCCATGCAATATCGTGAAGGATATATTTAGATTTATTTTGTGCAAAGTAATCAAACGTGTGCCCCGCCTTTGCCCCACATTCCCTCCCCTTGCCACTTTGTGGATCTTGGGTAACTAAGAAAGGGAAAAGGACCGAGAGACTAGATTAATTAGGCACCCAATTAGTATTGATTCTACCATAAAAAAGTGTGACTTGGGAGGCTACAAGGGGTTGAAGTCGGGGACGGATTCAAGACACTACTTGTCCTCCTTGCTTGAGCGACCAAGCATTCTAGATTTGACCCGTAGAGCTAGGGAAGAACCTTGTTTGTTGTTCTTCTTGAACACCCAACACTTCCTTTTGGTTGAAGAGATAAGACTTAAAACTTGCTAAAATCAACCTACACACTCTCTCACAACATTTACTTTTCAAGCAAGTTACTTTTTCAAGCACTTTACTTTTAAGCAATTTTATTGTGAATACTTGTCTCAAAGCATTCCTTGTTTCTAACATTCTTTATTATTTGAGAATAATTGGTTTAAGTGTAAAGTAATTTCTCATACTCATT
>ML803033.1:80958-93017 GCA_009831015.1 Picea engelmannii
CTTCCCCAAATCTAACCTTATATCCTAATTGTGCATTGCACCTTCCTATGGAGCTATTTTTTGACCAAATAATTACATCCTTTTCATCCCCTAGCCTAGTAAAACTTTGTTTTAATTTGTAGACAAATTGATTCCAGTCCCCTAGGATTTGAAGTTGGGTTATACCTTTCTCATAAGCTAATCTCATTAACAAACATAGTGCATACATCTTAGCCTTGTTGTTTATACATCCCCCCTAAGAAGCTTTAAAAGAGTTACTTTGATTTTCCTTCAAGAATAAGACACCTCCAACTCCACATGTTCTAGGGATTCCTTCAAATGCTCTATTAAAAACTCCCCATTTATAATCTTTATCAATTCCGAGATTTTTCAAAATTATTGGTGCCTTCTCTTTACTGGGTTTCCATTGGCACTTCCCTTCATATGCATAGCTAATGATAACATACCTAATTTGGTAGTATTTTCTTATTGTAGAAAGTCACTTCATTTCTAACCAACAGAGGGACCATGCAAAAATACAAAGAAGAGTCTTATGTTCTTTTACAGATTGACCCTTTAGCCAACTTTCCACACATATTCCCACAAACTCTCCTATCCAACTTCCTTTTTTATCTATCAAATTTAGAGCTTCCTCTCAAACTTCTTTAGTGAAGGGACAATGATCTAATAGATGATTAATTTATCCCTCATTTTTAACACAATATGCATCTTCCTAGCCCTTCTCAGGTCTTTTTTCTTATAGTTGTCCCAAGTGAAAACTCTATTTGATAATGCCAACCATAGAAATAGTCTTGTTCTAATGGTGCTTTAATTTTTCAAATGGGCTTACACCAGGAATTTTATTCACCTTCTCCAACTTCCCCAAAACTAGCCTTATATCCTAATTGTGCATTGCACCTTCCTATGGAGATATTTTTTGACCAAATAATTTCATCCTTCTCATCCCCCAGCCTAATAAAACTTTGTTTTAATTTGTAGACAAATTGATTTCAGTCCCCTAATATTTGAATTTGGGTTATACCTTTCTCATAATCTAATCTCATTAACAACCATAGTGCTTGCATCTTAGCCTAGTTGTTTATACCTCCCCCCTAAGGATCTTTAAAAGAGATATTGTGATTTTCCTTCAAGAATAAGACACCTCCAACTCCATATGTTCTAGGTATCCCTTCACATGCTCCATTAAAAGCTCCCCATTTATAATCTTTATCAATTCTGAGATTTTTCAAAACTATTGGTGCCTTCTCTTTACTGGGTTTCCACTGACACTTCCCTTCATATGTGTAGCTAATGATAACATACCTAAATTGGTAGTATTTTCTTATTCTAGAAAGTCATTTCATTTATAACCAAACAGAGCGCTCGTGCAAAAATACAAAGAAGAGTCTTATGTTCTTTTATAGGTTGACCCTTTAGCTATCTTTCCACACATATGCCTACAAACTCTCCTATCCAACTTCCTTTTTTATCTATCAACTTTAGAGCTTCCTCTCCAACTTCTTTAGTGAAGGGACAATGCTCTAATAGATGATTAATTTATCGCTCATTTTTTAACACAATATGAATCTTCCTAGCCCTTCTCATGTCCTTTTTCTTATAGTTTCCCCAAGTGAAAACTCTATTTGATAATGCCAACCATAGAAATAGTCTTGTTCTAATGGTGCTCTAATTTTCCAAATGGGATTACACCGCGATTACTAGCCTTATATCCTAATTATGGATTGCACCTTTCTATGGAGCTATTTTTTGACCAAATAATTTCATCCTTTTCATCCCCTAGCCTAATAAAACTTTCTTTTAATTTGTAGACAAATTAATTCCATTCCTATGCTTCCTCTCCCTATAGGCCTAGGCTGACAACACTTTTCCATCCTTGGTTCTAGATGGAGGTAGCCTATAGATTTGTTACCTTTACTAAATAGTGAATATATTATCTATCTATAGAGTTAATTAGAGGCTCAATTATCCTATAAATTCCTATACAACCCACCTACAGATCCTCTCCTATTCTCACTCTATCGCCCTTGCCTATTTTCCCTGCCAACTAGTTCCCTATCATAGGGAAAGCTTTAACTAGAACCTTCCATATAATGGAAGACCCCATTTTTTTTTTACTTATTTTGGGTCCTCAATCTAGTCATCCTTAGATAAAGGATCAATATACTTTGAAAACATCACTCATTTCCATAAACCTTCAAGGTTAATCAACCTCTACGCACTCTTTGTTGCCAATGCTTGACTAAAGTAGTGAATGTTTTCAAACCCCCACCACTTGTTGCCTTAGGTTTTTCTAGCAAACAAAAGGGATGCCTTCCATTTTTCTTTTCTTGTCCATAGAATTTAAAGCTTTTCCTCCTAATTTTATCCATCATACCTTTTGGGACACATGCTAAAGATTGCCAATATATAGGGATTGTTTCCAGGATTGATTTAACTAAGGTCAATCTTCCTCTTCTTGATAACCATCTGTAACACTAGTCAGAGACTCTACTATCTACTTTTTCATAAATCCATGTCTAGTCTTTGAACCTATAATCATTTGGTTTTAACATGCACCCTATGTAGTTTACATTATTATCAAAACGAGATACATTGAAGAGAAGAATTTGAGTTGCATGTCTTTCCTATTCAATGTTTGAACCATTGAATAATATGGTATATTTGTGAGAATTTACCTCCATCCTCATTGCTCCATAATACAAATCTAGGATTTATTTATACCTTTTTGCTTCACTTACAAGACCAAGGCCAAATAGAATAACTTCATCCACAAATAATACGTGGGAGAGAAATAGAGACTTCCCCATGTTCATCCCTTTTATGGATCCTTCCATCTCATATGCTTTTATAATCCTACTTAATCCTTCAACAACTAGTAAGAAGAGAAAAGGTGACATACAAACCCTTCCTTAGTCCCCTTTAAGGAATTAAAATATATGGATGTTGATTCATTAATCAATATTGCAAATGAGACTGAAGTTAAGAAACACATAATCCAATTTACAACTTGTAGAGTCAATTCGATATGAATTAACATTAGCATGAGATAAAGCCAACTAAACTTATCAAATGCCTTAGATAGGTGTAATTGAAGCAACATAGCTGACATCTTTTTTACCTTTATGGAATGAAGAACTTTCTAGGCCACTCCCATTGTATCCCGAATATGTCTATTATGAAAAAAGCCAGACTATTCTCGTGAGATAGCCTTTGAGAAGACTCTMTTTAACATGTTGGTTATTTTTTTTGCTATAGTTTTGTAGATTCTTTTGCATTGGRAAATTGGTATAAAGTCTTCAAAGGCGTCATGGTTGTTTTTATTAGGAATGAAAGCTATGATGGTTGAATTTAGAGATCCCAAGCATTTCCTAGAGGATATTGATTCCTCTACTAGTTGTTGAGAGTAGTAGAGGAATCAAGATCCTCTAGGAAAGTCCTAGGATCCCTAATTGGACCTTCATAGCTCTTATTCTTAAGAAAAAGAACCCCGGAGCCTTTAAATACATTAGGCATGTTGGGTAAAAGTTAAAAGCCTTGTATAAACCTTCCAGATGCTTTGCCCAAGGATCACCCAAGAAAGCAGTGAGATGCTTATCATTGAGTAAAGGGGACCCACAATATAATAAATAATGCTTAAAAGGTTAGTTGCAGGATGGGAGGTGTCATCATGAGTCGACCTATCACGTCCATGAATATCTAGTGGTATGACATTTCCATCCTCTAGTCACCAAACCAGGGTAATGGCTCTCGTTGCATGGCTGAGAGAAAGGGGGTCTCATCACGAGCCAACCTTCTCATTTCCACTAGGTTTTTGTGGGTGACATTGCCATTATCTGGTCACCACGCTAGGGCAATGACCTTCAACCTCTCCTTAAAATTATGAAAGAATAAAAGAATGGAAAATAATGGGCTTGGAAAAAGTGCATTGCGGATGAAGGTACCACACACCCTCTACAAAGGCACCCATAAATGAGACATTATGACCCCGTGTATGTCATAAGCCCTATGCCCATTGAGTCTTGACCCCAACCACTTCACCCACTTTACATGGCATAGAGAGGTGTCTCTTGGAAACTCTCCTTAACCTTGGGCAAGATATACCCAATAGGACACCTCGTCAACCCTCCCATATTCAAGCTTGACAAGTCACATAGAGTCCTTGAGAAATTAATTGTTTGATATAGTGATCTTTGATGCACATGCCTAAGTGGCTCATTTATTGATTGGATTCACTTATCATGATGTTATGACTTGAGATCCTTAGAGGGCATGCTCATTTGTCTTTGTAGGACCTAGTTGGTGGACAATTTTGGGAGAACAAGCCTAGATTGGGCTTCCATGGGGATACAAGCCCACAAGTTGGATGCCAAGGGTCCACATTCCAGATCAGAGAGATGAAATATTGAAGGCTTAAAGGACAGGTGGATGGACCTAGCCCATGATTCACTTGCCAAACGACTTTCCTAGGAGAGGCAAAACATCACCTCCTAGGGCCATGACATCAGTTTTGGTGGCTAGGGTTTGGTGGTGATGTAGCCACTCATTGACACATGGGAATTTTGAGGAGGAGGTCTTCACCGTGAGGAGATTGCCTAGATGCTTGACATGTGGCCTTTGGAGGCCTACCAATGCTCCTCCAACAACAACGACATCTTCTAAGTGGAAAAATGTCCCCTGAAGGGGAGAGGTCCATGTAAATTAGGGTTTTACTTGTGCAAAAGTGAAATTTTAAATGAATTGTTTAATATTACTTTTTTAAAGGGGTAAGATTAGGGATGTTGACCCCTAGTCTTGTGGTTTACCTCTTAATAAGTGGACAAGTCACCTTGGTGACATTTTGTATAAATAAGAGATCATAAGATCTCAATTGAACATAAATCTCCCTCTTGAGAGAAGACTTGATCTGAAATTTTCGTTACACTTGGCTTCTTTTGTCTCTTGTGCACTTTTTTATGGCTATTTTGATGAATGGTTGATGGAGGAGTGAGGCGCTATCCTTGGATGAATGGTTTCTAGATTTTATGGTGGATTGTCTTAGCATCTTTCTGGATTTTTATGGTATTTTACTCTTATGCTATCATTTTTTCAAGTCAAGGATTGTTGTGTTAGGAGCTAAGTGGGAAGTAAGAGCATTTACACCCCCACTCTAGTCTCCGTCATTTATTGCTTGAAGCTCATTGATGTTGCAAGGGTTTGTTTGAGGAAGTAAGAGGATTTACACCCCTCATTCTCAAACCTTAACTAGATATACTTGCCTTGGGAAGTAAGAGATTTACACCCCCCAAAAAGTATCATCTATGGTTCATTTATTTAACTCCATTAACCCAATATTAAAGGCACTAGTCATTTATTTTTTGCATTGGAGATATAAAATCATTGCCTTGAGAAACATGAAATTTTGTCTTTTGAAATATCTCTTGCTTGGAGTTGGTTTTCCACATTGAGAGGAGTCTTCCCCTACTAGGGCATCCCCTCTCTCCTAATACTTTAATTTCTGTTACAAACTTTAACGTACAACCATTAAGGCTACATAACCCTACCTACTAACTCTCTCTTAACTCCTAAACTAACCCTAGACTAGTTCTTAAATCTTGCTCACTAACTATACTAACTAGGGGACATCTTTTGGGATAATTGTTGGCATATTTTGATGGTGTAACTTGCTGATATAAGTGACTGAAAGCTACAGACATAAGGCTGCAATTTTCTTCAGAAAATACATGTTTACAACAATCATCTTCTATTGCCCCTTAAGTGCCATTTTTCAGCCCATATTTATTGCTAATCTAAATGTTGATTTGCTTAACTAGTTTAGATCTTTTTATGCTGATTTAGATGCTTTATTTTCCGATATAAACTATCCTCTACTGCTGCAAATTAAAGACAACAAGCTTAACTTGCTGATCCATACTAACATATATCATTGCAAGTTGGATTTCCTTGTGTCTCGGGCAAGTACTATCATCCAGAGAAGTACTACACCTTTGAGGTAACAATCACTTGACTTACAAGGCATCTCTTTACAAATTTCACTCCATTTAGATTTGACCTCTAGGGGCTCCACTTCCATCTCTATCCATCCCCATCTCATTCCCCCTAGGGTCACCAAGATCGCTTCCCTAGAGTGACCTAGTCACCCTTGAAGTGCGAGACCTACATCAAGGTTACATTGGGTGTAGGATTTCCTTAGTTGTAGCACTTTCTTTTGTGGTTGGGTTGATATTTTCCCAACCTAAAACTTGTGCTATAACAAGGCCAATCTCCCTATGTAATTTTCTATATAAATAAAATAATAGCCAACATGATAAATAAAGTCTTCTCAGAAACTATCTTAGAAGAACAATTTGGATTTATACATAACAAAGAAATTATTGATGCAATGGAAGTGGCCCAAGAAGGTCTTCATTCCATAATGATATAGAATATGCCAGCCATGGTGCTTAAATTGGACCTACATAAGGAATCAATATCCTTTGGGAAAGTCCTAGGAGCCATAAATTCGACCTTCATATATCATTGGAGCCCCAAATTTGATTCGGGAATACAATTGTCCACCCATAAGAACTTGTGTCTTTTTCCCTTTTAAAAGATTATAATGTTTCTTTTAGTTCTTCTTTAGAGACTTTACCTTCTAGATCTTCATTTTTCTCATCTTCAAAGACTCTTGAAAAATAAGAAGTCATTTTTAATATGTCTTCAATAATTTCCTTAGCTAGTTCTTGAAATATCCTTTGAAAATGTACTACTCCTACCTTTGCTATATCCTATAATCTCTTTACCTTAGTTCTTTCATCTTTCCTCATCCCCCTTTGCTAGCCATATTTCCCTACTTTTCATCCTTGATTTAGCTTCTTCCCATTCCAATAGCTTTCTTTTATTTTCTACCAACTCCAAATTTATTTTCTTTTCTTAAAAAAAGAATCCTTCCTTGTTCCCTTCAAACATATTTTTAATTTGAGCTTCAACTTCTAAACTCCTTGTGAGAGTTTTGAGACTTTTGTTTTGCCCATTTTGGTGCTACTTTTTTTACTTTCTTTATATTTTCTACAAATTGAAACATGGTTGAGTTTCCACTCATGGAATAAAATTTCATCTAGTTCTAACACACCAAACTTTTGAGATCCTCACCTTCCACCCATTTAGGATTGAACTCGAAAGGCCGTGGGGGTTTGTTTTCCTCTTTCTCAATTTGTAGAAGGATAGGGACATGGACTAGAGATCCTTCCATGACCCATGATTTTATCTATAAACCTCCTCCATTATCTTTCCAACCACCATAAACCTATCTATTCTTTTAGACACCCCTTCATTCCCACCCCTAAAATTCCTTCAGGTGGAAACCAACTTAACGAGCTCAAAATTGTAAAGACCCAATTCTTCAAACATGTGTGACAAGTACTTTGCCAAAGGATCTAGTCTAGCATTTTCTCCCTGTATTTCTCATGTTTTGAAGGTAATGTTTAAATCTGCTCCAAAAATAACATCATTATCTTTGAATTAACCCATGGTACAGAGATTACCCTAGAAGACTCTTTTGTCCTCATATGGACCATAAATATTGATAATGGAGAGGCATTTCTTTAGTTCCTTCAACCATAATTCAATCTAAATTATTTCATTTAAACACATATTGTATAATATTTAGGGGTTATTTCATCTAGTTAATAGGTCACTAGACTTCCCATTGTAGTCTAGAGAGAGAAAATTCCACTCTTTTAGGAAAGAAGATATCAGAGCTTCAACTTTTCTGCCCTGACACACTGTCTCTTGGACCAGAATTACTTATGGCTTAAAATGGAAAACAATCTTTTGAAGGCTAGTTTTTTGTGGGAACCCCCTACTCATCTTGTGTTCAAGGATAATTATGGAGTAACAATCAATGAGGCACTCCCCACTCTAAGGCCCCCCTTAATGGTCATTTTTCTTCCTTCCATACTTTCCTTTTCTACTCTCTTTTTTGCTATAAACATAAAGGATTTATTTCCCACTGAGGAGACCCGACTTGAGTCTAAAACCAACCCCCCCTCTATGCCTTATTATTCCTTTTGATGGTTGTATTTCTTCGGTCTCAACTTATGTCTTGGAGGTTTTCTTCCTACATTTTATACTTCCAATAAAGATGAAGGAATAGAAGAACGACTAACTAGGTTAATTCCTTTGGACTCTCGAGGCTTAAAATCTTCTTTCTATAGACTCCTTTCAATCGACGTTTCTTCTACTATTGGTAGAGTATTTCATATTATTAAGGGAATAATAGGGGAATTTTCCATTGCTTTTATCTTATTATGAACTGTGGATTATATAAGGTTCTCTTATTTGGAATCCTTTATGGCTAGATTATTCTTAGACAATAACATAGAAGGAAATGAATTGTTCATACTACCTGTTGGCACAAGGGCAGACCCAGGGTTCGATGCTACAACAAGACACCAACAAAACCCTAACTACCAACCCTTTCGTCAACACCTGCGAAGCAAATGAAGTCTCACCCGAGGTAGAGGCAGGGGTGGTTGCAGAACCCAGGTGTCTGCAACCTTAGCTGGGACACATATATGTTATTATAATACTTAATAGAGCACTTAGCGTTGTTAGTTCATCATTATTTACCCAATATCTACTTCGTAGATAAAACAAAGCATCGCAACATTCACCATGATCTAATGTATTTAAGAACTTAGCATAGAGAAATGGATAAGATCTAGCAGATTTAAGCACTAAGAACATTCACCTATATCAGATCTAACATCCAGATTCATCATGAGCACAAAGCATAAACATATCTATCTATCTTATCTATATCAAGCACTTAGCAAATAACACATAAATACATCAAAACATCGCACAGAGCAGAATAACACAGTATTTAAGTGGTTCACCCCACCCTGGGGCTACGTCCACCAACTCTTCTTCTTTATTAGCTTCAATAAGTTGTCTACATGTACAGAGCCACAAAAACCATACTCCACATAGGACAATATATTTGCTCAGCTCGCTAGATCCTCCTTCCTTGTGTTACAACACAAAGCCTTTCACAGTCTCTTACAATAACTTGCACCTAGCTCTACAAGGCTCACACAGTATGCACGAAGCCTTACAATTCTTGATCACATATATCCAACTCTTAGCACTTAGCCAACTTGCACACTACTTCTTACATTGCCTAGTCTTCTATTTATACATACAAAATAGTCCTAAACAAGGGTGAACCCATGGGCCGACATCCCATACCCATTACATATTCCCAAATCCCCAAAAGGACCCAAAAGGGGTCGAGATCCTGTGATCTATGCTTTCTCTTGCACTCCATATTTGACAGGCTGTCAAAGTCCCAAAATAGGTCAACATGACCAAGAATCTCCCAAAACTTGGTCAAGGGCCAACATGCCCCCAACACTCACCTATGACTCATCCTGAGTCACTCTGGTCTAACTAGCTCAACTTCGAATGCCTCGAACTTGGCTCGAGTTGCTTCGACTTGCTGTTGTGCTATGGCCTCCTGTTCAGCGAGCTCTTGGATGACTACATCATTGATAAGTCCCTCTAGACGTTGTTCAACTGTAGTGACAACCTGCTCTAGCTATACTCCTTGGCCTTCTACTTCAGTAAACAATTGATAGGCCTTGTCTTGTACGGGTTGGAGTTTCTCAGTTACCTCCATAACTATGCTCCAGATAGTGTGGATTTGCTATTGTGTAGTGCGTTGTTCTTGGGAGCGCTTCATTCTTTCCACAACTGACAGGGACTTCAGCTGTGCCTGTATCTTTTCGGCTTGATACTTCACCTCTTGGAGCTGCGACTCCAGTGCCTTCAATTCTGGGTTCTACATGAGTTGTTCATAGGTTTGGGCACTACGATCGGTAAGCTGCTTGCATTTAGGGTAAGAACCTTTAGTCTTTCAATTGCGCTCCGGGCGGTTGCTTCCCTTTGGTCTCTTACATCTTGTGGGGTCTCAGGTATAGTGCGTAGCTCCAAATATGCTATGCGTTGTTGTAGCTGCTGGATGGATTTTGCGAGTTGGTTCACCTACTGTGAAACTCAGTCTTCTGCCTTGATTTCTAAGATTGTCACATAGCGAAGTGATCTGTTGATCACTTCTTTTACTTGGAGTTGCTCTGCGAGCAACTGCTCCTTTTCTTGTTGTAGTTGTGATTTTTCTTCATCAAACTTCGCTTGGAGAGCAAGCTTTTCCTGTTCTGCAGCACTACGTTGTTCTACGAGTAATCCTTGTACTTGTGTCAAAGTCTGGGTGGATTTTTGTATTTCTTCCTGTGCTCGTCGAAGGCGAGCTTCGACTGTATCGGCTAGGTGGTGGAGTTGAGTTGTCTCATCTCCCAATTATGGTTCTCTGGGTGCAGTGGAGACTGCGTGGCTAGACTATAGGGCCTGTTGTACCCCTCAGAGTTCAGTCTCAATTCAGTCATACATCTCCTCTTGCTTTGTATCTTGTTTCTCTACTCTTTCTAGCAAAGCATCTTTCAGGGCTGCTATGAGGAAGTCGAAGTCATCAGAGGTGAGAACAGTCTACATCTTGGTCATGGTGGCCTTCGCTTTCTTCCGGGAGGAAGGTTTCGGAGGAGAACCTTTCCTCTTTTTCAGGGGATCAACCTTATCTCACTGATTCTGTTCGAATTCTTTGTCATTCAACTCTTCGCCATCACCTCCTCGCTCTGGTGATATGGAAGCAATCTTCATGGATGCGCTGTCTATCTCTTGGACCTCTTCGGTCTTCTTTGTTCTGCTTGGTCTGGGTGTATTCTGCACTGTTTCTGGGTTGTCGATGTCAAATATCTCCACAGGGTCTGTTGGAATAAGGAGGTTTGACGACCAGTCCTTTGTGATCTCCTCCAAGTCATCCTCCGTCATCTTGTAGTGGGATTGAAGTTGTTGCTTGTGTTGGTCGGCACGCACTATGATGTAAATAAAATGTCGATCCATGCTGAACTTCATCAATGGATGGAACCGGTGTAGAGTGTTCGGATTCATGCGAGTCTTGGACTATGTGGCTATCTTCAACTGGTTGTAGTAGGTATGAAAAAAAACATTTGACTGCCACTGTTTATTCATGTCACTTGAGTACCACAGTGTACTAAACTTTGCGGCTAGTGGTTCAAAAGGCTCAATGTACGGGAAGGTCGTACCTTTCGGCATTTCCCAGGCAATAAAAGCTATAAGGATCAAGAGCCAGCTGAAATGAAATTTGTGTCCTTGATCCTGTGATTCTCTACAGTCGAGTTCCAACTGGTTCACCAGGTACTTCACCCAATTAATCTGAAGGCCTTCTGCGCACTTCCATGCGAGGTTGACTACAAAACTAGTGACTTGGGTGGGTCGATTCTTTCGCACTAACTTCCCTGCAATCAACTGACAAGAAAGGCACACTACGTAACTCTAGATAGAAGCTACCTTGTAGCCTCGTGTGCCCTTCTCGACATCGCCATAAGTGTCTTTGATCTTCTGTGCTAGAGTGCGATCCATGGATTTTCTTGGGTAAAATTCCTATGGGTCGGGTCCTTGCATACTCAAGCCCATGATATGATTGATCAACGTCAGATCAACTGTTATATGATGATTTAGCCACAAATAGCCTCCATGGTAATAAGATAGCAGCAACTTGGCACATGCATTCACCTCCTGGTGTCGTCTGAAGTGAAGAATCTTCATGACGTTCAACAGGGTGGACTGCACGAGGTTCATAGTCCATGACCGGGGGATTATATTTGAATTCTTCCCCTTAGTTATGGTCAGGTACTTATGTGGGGCGAGCATGCTATAGACTTTGCGATCTCCAAGGTTGAAGTCACTAAACTTCAACGCTGCAATCTTATCTCGGTCTGCCCAAACTTCGTGTATCCCTTTCGGGAGGTACGCCGTAACCAAGGTGTATTCGAAATCCCTGGGCACACTGTCTCAATTTACTACACCGCTTAGAGGTGGAATATAGGCTGGTAATATACTCAGGATCAATTTGGCATTCGGTAGATCATCCCTGTTCTTGGTTCGCTTTTCATCAGATGGCCGTGATGGTTCGGCTCCGCGAGCAGTGGACAGAGAGGCTGGCA